>CM072527.1:17338451-17395951 GCA_036898135.1 Oncomelania hupensis | reverse complement strand
TCAGACACCTGTATATTCAACCAACCATTGCTATTGTTAAGTCAGGCGTGCATATTAAGTATGCAAAGGCAAAGGCCTATTTATCTATTTATTTAATATTTCTTATATAGCCCTACCTATATAACCTTATGCGATTGGAGCTTTCAACATCTGAATTCGATTTCGCCCGTAGAAGCTCTTTGAGCGGGTAAGAGCGCTATAAAGAAGAAATCCTCCGAACATTTAGTTCAGCGTAACCTTGCATCATTTTCTACACTCGGACGTACGTTTCTGATAGTGGCCATCTATGTATCAGTTCAGGCATTGAGTTTACAATAAGATAGATTCCCAAATGCTTTCTCTTTAACAAGCTTGCGTGTAGGAATGTGCTTTTTAGTCTTCAACTCTAATTATTTTTCAACGTCATGAATGGTCAGCGCGGAGGACCATGAAATGAGACGCGTTGTGGAATAAATAGCCTACTCCCCCGTGTCTTTCCTTCATTTGTTCTCCTGAAATAGATGTCTCCAAGCTTTAGAAAATTTGTCCTCACGCGTTCTCCACTTTTCGGACACACTCCTCAGTTCCTGTATAATGTATTTCATGCAGGTCTTCTCTTCTTATAGCATATTATTGTCTATCTGTCATACTCGACAAATACTGACAAGGGTACTGCCCGTAGAGACTTAAAAGGTCAGACACCTTTTTGACTAACCATCCATTAGTATTGCTAAGTCAAGCTGTATACAAGCTACTAGATAGCCTACGTGTATGTGCTTTTTAGCCTTCATATCAGAGGCGTATACGGGTGGTTTTCATTACGTATTTTACAGTGCAGAGACAGCTGGAAAATACGTCCCCACACTCAAGTCGAAAGCTTCCGAGTGTTTCCTTTTTCCCTCCCCTTCTTCCTACCCCTCTCCCTGTAAGGCCCACTCTCCCAAGATTCCCACAATCTCACACCCCTCCCACCCTCTTCCCTACATCCTAACTCCTTCCCTCTGTCACGTAGCATGAAGCCATGATTGAGCATCACGTACGCTATTTTATAGACATCCTATGCTATTTCAGCACACTTTCACGTTTGACCACCAGGGTAGAGCCGGCAGCAGCATTCTCATCCCTAAGTGGATTAAGTGAACACGGCGAGGATGATGATAGTGGTGGTAGCGGTGATGATGATGATGATGGCGATGGTGATGATGATGGTAGCAATGGTGCTGTCGCAGCAGATTTTCTAGTTTGGCCACATTAAGCTTATTGCCGGAACCTGCATTCCTTTCGTAATTAACGTTTGTGCACATGTAAGGATAATCCAGAGGAACGAGTATGTCAAGCTTAATTGATTGAGAAGACCTTGCAGAATATGTGTGGGCGAGGGGTGTGGTGGAGGGAGGGGGAGACGGGAAACGGCGGGTGGGGTTGGTGGGTTCATTGTGGACAAGGAGTGGGCGAAGAACTACTATCTTAATTGTTATTTAGAGTTCACTGTTTCTTACATTAGGTACATTGCATTTGTAAAGTTTTTATTATTATTATTATTATTATTATTATTATTATTATTATTATTATTATTATTATTATTATTATTATTTATGCGCCTAATCTAAAACTTAGCTCTAGGCGCTTAAATGAGTACAGAACAACTTTAACTATTAAACAAAAGAAGAAAAAAATCATTAGCTATTAACAGTAACCTTATCTATTAAAACTAATGACTCTCTCTCACACACACGCGCGCACATACACACACTCACGCGAACACGCTCACGCGCGAACTATGACACTATAAGGTTAGTCCGGACAAACAACATGTCAAGTTCTAAAGGTTTACTTTAAAAAAAAATATTTCATTGGAGTTTAATATTTTATTGGTGTTTGTGCAACTGCACTTGTAATTAGCCTGAAAGAAAATAATAATTAATTGCTATCCATACTACAGGTGTTTTCCTCCTCTTAGAAACCGACTTCATTAGGCGGCACGGTCGGCCAAAATAAACATACCATCTTTGCAATTTTGTATCTTGGCAGTAAATGTAGATATAAACTAGATTTTTGGCCATAATGTGAAAAATTGAATATATTTTTAGGGGAATAGAACTTTTTGGGCCTGTTTAAAGTATAAAGGGGTGTAAAATTAAATAAATGAATAAAATGCAAAAAATGTTTTCGCAAACTATGTTAGACTTTTGAACACAATAAAACAAGTACTGTGTAACTTGCAGCAAAACAACTTTGCACACATTCAACTGATACTATTGCCTATAGTATGTAGCAGAATCTTTGCTATAGGCATGAAATATTGCTGGCTGGGTGTCCATATTTTTTATTAATAATAAATTTTACAAAATTCACCAATCAGTATGTGAAAAATCTTTTTTGGGGGGACTATTCATCAAATTCTGCTCCATACTGTAGCCACTGAAGCACTTGAAAAGTGTGCCAAGTCTCATAGAGCTAGGGAAAAAAATGTTGACGCAGCGATGTAAAAAATGAATCAACCCCGCGATTTTACGCGAAGTTTCGCATCTAAAAATTGAAGCACTGCCTACCTGCCCAGCATCAGTAGCCACCTGAAAGGTATGGCTGACCTTCCCTAACTGCAGCTGTTTCATCAAGGTGAAGTCTTTTTCTTCTTCTGGCTTGTCTGGCTTCTTTTGATGCAAGCTGTGTCTGTCTTTGGGCATTTTGATGAAAATCTGAGCCTATGCATCGCATCGCGAAAGCTGCCTGTCTGTTTATCAAATTTATCTTTGAATTACAAACAGATTCCTGCTGGCAGGAAGAAAACACAGGCTGTCTACAATTTACTGAGGGACAATTAAATATAAACTCACTAGCTAACCCTTTTCTTGTGACTTCAATCAAAACAACAGCTTTCTTACAAAACCAGCATACCAGATTTGATGCAATGTTTTGGCCTAATAATCCAATATCAACCAACCTGTGACCTGTGGGAGGGGTATCTAGTTGTACATACTGGATCACTTTTATTTTCACTACACTGTTCCTCTGGTTATGAATCAGATTCTTCTTCACTTTTCTTCTCATCTTCATCATCAGATTCATGTATTGTGTCATACAAGTCTTTTAGTTTCTGCTCAGATCGTGAGGTGGGCGTGGCAGCCTTTGAGCAAGCAGCAGGGGGATAGGTTTCAGTCTGTTCGTCGCCTGAGTCATGACCGGTCACTGAACTATGCACTTCAACAAGTTCACCAGTGTCTGTTCTATGTTGGTTGCCACGAAACTTCCTTTTCTAAGGCCTAGAAGGGTAATGCTTTCTATCTGAAGGCATGATGCCACTCAAAATCCTCTACTTTGCACAGTACATCCGAATTTTCACACAAACAATGTATCCATGCACAGGAGGCAGCCATTTATTGAAGGGAGGCGTGATTATACCGGATATATCGTAACAGAAGAAAATCGGAAAAAAGGGAGTAGCTAATTATTTTTCGTTATTATTGTGCAAGTAAAATTGATGAAATTTTCTCAATTTTCGCCATCTTGGAGTGAAAATGTCGGCCCCACCCACCTAGTTTGATGAGTTCTAGCATAAAAACGGTATCATTTATGGAAAAAAGGGCATCACCACGTAAAACACAAAAGGTTTGTCAGTCATTTTTACCACAATATATTAGTATTACCCACAACTCCATTTTTCTCGTTTTCCTGGCCGACCTTTCCCCCTTCTTTGACAGTTTCTTACTTGGTAGCACTATAAAAAGGCTATGACAGTATTTAGACTTGTGGGTTACAGTAGCACGACCCCTGTTCCTTCAGTTCTTTTACAAGTATTGTAGAAACGTTGTCAACAACCATTTACATCTTCATATTTACTCATTAAGACACTTAGACTAATTCAGTCTAATAATTATTAAAAATCATGTTTTATGTGTTTATTCAAGTTTGTTAATTGAAACTTTTATTATATTTGTTAATACCTTTTTACTTAAGGTAACAAACTGCTACTTAAAACATGATGAAAAGAAAAGTAAACTGTTTGTCTCAACTAAACAAAATTGTTGCAAACCTACTTAAATAGCTCTGCGATACAAACTTGATTCTTCAGCGTTGTTCCCCTACTACAACTTGTATTTGCCACTAAAACAATCAGGCAATTTTAAGCCCACCCCCCTCTCCTCCTCTTCCTCCCCAGCGCCCAAACCTGCTAAAGTCGATTTAAGCTCTGAGAAAACAGGTTATAGGAATTCAGAAACATTCTTTATAATGCTCAGGATACCTGTTTTGGTAGATTCCAACATTATAGCAACCGGTAACTAAACTTAGAGATTGTCGTTCTCGTTTTGTCACAGCGCCGACGCAGTGTTGTGATAATGATAATGATGAGGAGAATGAAGAGGGTGGACGGGTGAATGGATGGATGGTTGGACGATGATTGATGTATTGAATAATTGAATAATTGATTGATTGCTGCTGCTGCTGCTGCTGCTGATGATGATGATGTTGATGATGATGATGACGACGCTTTGCTGCCGATTTACTAGTTTTACATTATCGTTTCTGTTTAACTATAATTCTTTCAATGATTATCGTTTTTGGAAGTTTAGCTGGCGGCAAAAACATATACTATTATCCTATTCGACACAACCAGGCTGGCTTTCAAGAGAATCACGTGGTTTTTGTGTTGTTGTTGTGGCTGTTGGATTAAGCAACGTTGAATAATTGACGAGACAAGCAAACAAAAGATGGAAGACACAGGATGCACAGAAGCAAAGCTTAATTGAGTGCTGCTCTTTTGACAATTTAGTTTCGTTTTGCCTCTTGTATTTTCCGTACTTAAACGAATTGCTGCGGTATAGCGCAGGACACTCGCTCAAACCAGGATCTAACTCAAGCCGTCCAAGGCGCCCACTTGCTGCAAGCTTGATGCGCAGTTTTCCCACCCACCAGTAAAAAAAAAATTAGACATACACTGCCAGCTGTCGTAAACTTGTCTTCACACACACGCACACACACACACGCAAGCACACACGCACGCAGCCACACGCACACACGGTGTGTTAATTTGAATGTTTCCTTTATTTCATATGTATTGAACGTCTTTTCTTTTGTAATGCCTGTGTGGGAAAAAAAAAGGTTGAGGTTTAAGGCATTGACATTAATAGGTATGGGTTACTTTCACACACTGGTACATACACCCACCTATGCAAAAATCGTTAATGTTTTCTGAGTCATAGAGTGAAGACGACAGCTGTTGAACCTAGGTAGGGTATTTAGCTATTATTGCATAGTTCAGTTTGTTTAGTGGGGCTGGGTAGCTCAGTTGGTAGAGCGTCTTACTAGTAACCGAGAGGTACCTGGTTCGAATCCCGGATTGGCCAATGTGTGACCATATTATTTTCCCTTACCTTCAACTGGTTCGCTGGTGTCAGAATAATGTGACCAGTAGTCGCCTATACGCTTCGGTGTCGTGTGACTATAATCTACAGTTACTCAGTTTGTTAAACGTTCACCTCATCTACCTTTCACCCACCCACCATCTGTCGTATAAAGATAAAGTCATATCTTCTACCCCCGAGTAACTCTCCCCCCCCCCCAATTTCTCTCTTAACCCAATCTGCTACCTCTCATACTAGTATTTGAATTTCGCAGATATGACAATGTATTATATAGCAGTAATGATCTTCTTCTTACACCTGCAACGACTCTTTGAGATCATATGCTAATGTTTCATGCAATGCGAGTATTTTGATGATGTTTTGTTGCTTTTGCAACATCTTTGCTTTGAATTTTGAAATTGTTGCAATACTTAACTTTGATGTCTTCCGATGTGCAACGAAGTGTGAATAACTTAAAAATCGTAGTGATTCAAACTGTCTTTGTTGTTGCTATTGCTGCTCTTCTTCTTCTTCTTCTTCTTCTTCTTCTTCTTCTTCTTCTTCTTCTTCTTCTTCTTCTTCTTCTTCTTCTTCTTCTTCTTCTTCTCCTCCTTCTTCTTCTTCTTCTTCTTCTTCTTCTTCTTCTTCTTCTTCTTCTTCTTCTTCTTCTTCTTCTTCTTCTTCTTCTTCTTCTTCTTCTTCTTCTTCTTCTTTTTCTTCTTCTTCTTCTTCTTCTTCTTCTTCTTCTTCTTCTTCTTCTTCTTCTTCTTCTTCTTCTTCTTCTTCTTCTTCTTCTTCTTCTTCTTCTTCTTCTTCTTTTTCTTCTTCTTCTTCTTCTTCTTCTTCTTCTTCTTCTTCTTCTTCTTCTTCTTCTTCTTCTTCTTCTTCTTCTTCTTCTTCTTCTTCTTCTTCTTCTTCTTCTTCTTCTTCTTCTTCTTCTTCTTCTTCTCATGGTACACGAGTTCTGGCGGCAAATGTGCTGGACCGACATAAATTCATTTTTCGTTACATTCCCAGAAATGCATACGTTTTACTCTCAGCAACCAAAAAATATATTCAGATTTTAGCAAAATGAATGCATCGCAGCAGCTGCATTCGTGCTAAAAGGGACATGGACGCCCTGCGACATTCGTTGCCGATTGAAAAATTGCGTAAGGAAGGAAGCTTCTTTTATCTCTGCGGACATCGTGAGGAAATAAAGTATACAAGGGATTGTTTAGGCTGGAACTAGTCACAACTTTCCGGCACCTCTCATAAAAACTCGTGGGTATCGCCATTATAAATTAAAACGAGGTTATATGAAACCAAGTTCCGGTTTAGCTTGTTTTGCTTTTATCAAAGCTTGATGCTTGACTTTTAAATATGGCAAATTGCCGAAAACGACGATTGTTAGAGCCAGAAAACGAGTGGGATAAGTATAAAAACGGTGGAGGAAGTACATGTTCAGTGAAAGAATGCAAAAAACAATCGTAGAGGCCTGTATTTGTGGCGACTTCGGAGGTGCGTCGATCATCGACAGAAAGTGAAACAAGACCTGAAGACTCTTGTAGTTTTTCCATAGCTTCGCCGTCGCAACCTTCACAAAACACGAAGTAACTGACTATGTTATGCAAGCGTTGTGGCCAAGTGGGCTAAGGCGGGACTAACTTGCCTTGTCCACAAGCCAGAAACCAATGGCGCCTGACATGTGTGGGTTCGAGCCAGCATCTGGGCGTTATGTTTTTCCGAATATTTTTCAAAAATTCACCAATAATGTTAGGTAGGTAGGGTTTAGGCGCGCCACTGGCAATAGAAAGGAATAATAAACTGCAGCAAAAAAAATAAAAATATGTGAGGGTACGATACAGGTGGCCAGTGACACATGTTATTATTCTTGAATATTTGGAAATAACTCACTAAAACACGCGGAGAAAAAAAAACCGGAAGTATTTTTCATAGAGGGGATTCCCGTTGGTGCATAGGATAGCAGAAAAGTGTGAAGAGGGGCCGAGGGTGTATTGTTTGCGTTGGTGTTGGTCGTATGTGGGCATATTTTGCCTGCGTGCACGCTCGCGTTCACAAGGTGAGGTATGGGGTGTGTATTAAAAGGTTATGTAGGTCGCTTCCCTGCGTGAATCGTTATAAGCACTGATGCGTTTCTGAATAAATGTAAGTCCATGAACCAGACCTAACTAAAGAAACCTGTTCTCCCGGCTAAGCGGCTAGCTGGCACTAGCTACATTCTTTTGTCACCTCTACTGTCAACGCCTGCTACTTTAGTCTCCATTCCTCCCCTCTCTGTCTGCTTGTCTGTCTGTCTGTCTCTCTCTGTACATGTGCATATATGCGTGTGTATCTCAGTTTGTTGTGTATATCTTCCCTAACTCTTGTCACTCCTTGTAAAACTGTTATTGTATATGCCTTTTGCTGAAATGCTACCGTCCTTTTAAAAACAAATCGCTCACACTAGCATTTCTTCAAAAATGAGATTTGAAAGTACGTATTATATTTATTTATGACAGGTAACAAAGCGTGTAAAACCTTTTGTGGTGGTAAAGAAGATTCTTGATAAAACGATTGCTCTCCGATGTTTCACAACATAGACCCTTCCTCGGGGATCCATTTACTCTACGTCTATATTGTTATTTTTAATGAAACTCCCACGTATTGTTGTTGCGGTGGGTGGGAGGCGGAAAAAGGGTCGCAAGGGGAGAAGATAAAATGAAGAAGTAAGGGGAGGCAAGCGAAAAAAAAAATAAAAGATAGGAGAAGCAGAAATAAAAGAGAATGGAAGGAGGAGGTAGGATAATAAAGAGAGGAGTGGGTAGGGGAGATGAGGAGGCAGTAGAAAAGGAAGAATGAAGTGAGTATAGAGGAGGGAAGGGTGGGGAAGGACAGGAGTCTTTACTACATATTGGAATGCTATTCACTAGCGAGGGTTACTTGTGTTATTCAACACGGGTGAGTAATTTCTTGACCCGCGGGTTTTATTTGAAAGGAGCGCCCTTAATAAAAGACTACTTGTTTTCAAATGGCAGTACTATCCTATCCTATCCTGTCCTATCCTATCCCGTAACTCGAAGGTCGTTGGGGCTCCACAGATGATTGCTTAACCAGCGTACTCCATCTTTCTCTGTCCTCAGCAACCCTGGGGGTTTCGCTCAGTGTCAAGCCAGTCCATTCTCGAATGTTGTAATCCCACCTCTTTTTTGTCTCCCTCTTCTTCTGCCTCCTTGCACCGTGCCTTGCAGGAAGGTCTTTGCAAGGCCTGATGATCTGGTGACGTGGCCATATTATCGGAGTTTCTGTTTCTTCACCACTGTGAGCATGTCATCGTGTTGTCCAATGGCTTGTGTGATGGTCTTTCGGACTTCGTTGTTGATGATGTGTTGGGCATTGGAAATGCCCAGAAGTCTTCTGTAGCACCTCATCTCCATGCTTTGTATTCTTCGTTGTAGATCTGCTGTGAGGGTCCATGTTTCGCAAGCGCATAAAAGATGAAGATGACAACGGAGCGCATCAGTACTGCAATCTACGGAATATTCAATTCCTGCTTTCAATACTTGACTCGTATACACTATGCGTTGAAAAGTCATTTCGGTTTAATTAATGGAACGAGGCGCTAATGCTTAGACCTACATGTATATGTAAATGGAAGGACGACAGAGATAAAGCACAGCAGATTAAAGGGTTCTCTAAGCATGGATTTCGCTGACAGCGTCTTCAAATGCCCAAAGCCCACTGAAATACAAATATACACTGTTCTCAATAGCCCAACTACAATTTACTGAATATTTAAATTGCTACTTTCATTTCGTGATTAGTAACGGATTGTGTGCTTTAAAAAGTCATTTCAGATTTTGTGAATGGCATGAAGCGGTAATGCTTTAAGATAATATATGCATTGGCGCAACAAGAACTATTTATCATAGGTTAAATAGAATAAAATAATAGGGAGGGGGAATTGTGTGGTTTAAATGGAGAATGGTAGGGTTAGAAAATGTCATAGGTTTAGCACGGCGATCTGTTATCCAATTTTACCATGACAGTAAATTGATGATGACATTTCAAGTTCCGTCGTTCAGTTCAAACACAAAGGGCAAATCCAACAGCGATAGAAGAACACTGGCTGACATTTGCACTTTCTCTTACTACTCTACGAGTTCTATACATTTCGTTAAGGTGTGTTTACATTGTACTTGATTTATACTCTTTTTGTTGATACCTGTTTTCCTTCGAGGAGGTTGACATCACCCTCTTAAACCTGATCATGAGGAAAGGGAGGTCCACACCTGTTTTCCTTCGAGGAGGTTGACATCACCCTCTTAAAACCTGATCATGAGGAAAGGGAGGTCCACAATCAATGCTTCTCTCTGTCTGTCTATCCCTGTCTGCCTGTCTGTGGTGTCACTATCTTCTTCTCTGTCTGTCCATGTCTGCCCCTGTCTGCTTGTCTGTAGTGTCACTGAAACAACACGCATGGCAACAACCAAACCGAAAGTAATACGCACTTTAGACTGCAATAAATATTAAGTCCGTATTAGCTTCACTAGTTTACCACCACATGATAGTATCGTCTGAATAACAATCCGAAAATATTTTTGGATTGGATATTCCACACATTATAGACTAAATATGTCATACTATATTTGCCATTCATATACAGCTTGTATCGTGTACTTAATTATCTGGCTGTTGTTAGTTGTAGTCTAGATCTACTTACTATACATCGTGTGTGCTTATTGTATAACGATAAGTTTAGTACCGTTACTGTTAGCCTACCATTATCATTTTACATCCATATACACATAATATTACAGCAGTAATGGAGTAACTCAATAGTTCATGCCGTTAGACACTACGTAACCTTTGCAACAGATGTGCGACGTACGATTCCAAAATACATGCTGCTATTAACATTTTCGTGTATGCGGTTCTCCAACGTAGGGAGGCGCGGTGGCCGAGTGGTTAGAGCGGTGGCTTGCGGATCTGAAGGTCCCGAGTTTGAGCCCAGGCCGGGGCATTGTGTTGTGTCCTTGGGAAAGACACTTTACTCCCGTGTTTTTTTTTCATCATAACGGACTTTAAAGATCCTGACGCTCATGTCCTAGACGGGTGAGTGCCGGTGACAAGAATACACCCTACCCCTTGGGGTCATGAGCAATCTTGCCACTGTAGATTGTTCAAAGCTATAAAGGGAACAGTGAAAGCCACAGTTGAAAACCTGTCTTTCCTTTCTAGGCAAGACAGATTCACTGCGGCAACAGTACCCCCGTTGGAGTGCCGGGGGTTTTCAGTATAAATAGTATCCCCACTTTATGGAAATTTAGTGCTTTAAATTCCCACTGTCGCTGTCTTCCTCATTTACTCTTTCCTATTCCTGCTCTGTCCTTCACTCTGCTATACTATCTTCTTCTTCGCTAGATCAATGACCTACCTTTTTTCTTGAAAACTCTTCCTGGACAAGACTCCTTGTTTGTGTATGAGGTCTGTTGGATCAGCTTGGGAGTGTTGGACGCTTTCTGCCGGGTGGTCACTAGGGCTTCCTATGATTGTACTATTTAGCACTATAGGCATTTTATATGTATGTGTTTTTTTTTGATGATTTATAATGATGTTTGTATTCTATTTTGTTTTTGTAACCGGGGTGTTCGCGTAGTTGAGGTCAACCCTCAGCCGTCCCCCGCGTGGGATGTCTTTATTGTAAAGTGACTGGCCGTTGGAGGGCATTCAATTTTCCCACTGGGGTTGTTTCAGCAGATCTTTTATGCGGATCGGGGGTTGTCCGGTCCTGATTTGGCTCGGAAGAGTCCGCTGGACCTAAAGCAACAATAAATCAATCAATCAATCAAGAATACACCCAGCATGTACCTTGGGTAAAGCGCTTCACTTGGGGCTGCTGTACTTTAGAAAATGAAAGTGCCCGAATTTTATCTCGGAGATAATAAAGTTGTTAAAATAAAAAAATAAATAATAACGTTGACCAACACTGTGCGCCTCTTTGGGTAAGAAAAAGCGTGCTGTATCAACCAGCATGGATTCAGTATTGTAAAAGCAAGTAACGTGGTTAACAGGTCTTCGCTTTGAGCAGCTCTTTGAGCTGTACAACAAAACGGTGTGATGTGAAACAATGCCCATGAATTATATTATAGGAAACTAAAGTAATGTTATATCCAGGACATGAAGGCTTTGCCCATAAATTAGGCAACATGCCTATAATAATTATACCTGGTAAAACAGGTGACCTCGTGCTGTTTCCCCTCCTCCCCTCCTCTCCCCTTTTCTGTGCTTAAGGTAACATACTGTAGGTGGTGTAGGTATCGCAATTAATTCATTCACACTTCATGCTTGATTGATGACTTGGTAAACGATATGTCTCAGCACGCACCGACAATGATACCTACGTATACCCAACCCCCCACGCACACATACTATAGGTCTAATACACAGGGCAGTGAAGTTCAGAGCCATTGGCTACATATACTCAACCCCCCACGCACACATACTATAGGTCTAATACACAGGGCAGTGAAGTTCAGAGCCATTGGCTACATATACTCAACCCCCCACGCACACATACTATAGGTCTAATACACAGGGCAGTGAAGTTCACAGCCATTGGCTACATATACTCAACCCCCCACGCACACATACTATAGGTCTAATACACAGGGCAGTGAAGTTCACAGCCATTGGCTACATATACTCAACTCCCCACGCACACATACTATAGGTCTAATACACAGGGCAGTGAAGTTCACAGCCATTGGCTACATATACTCAACCCCCCACGCACACATACTATAGGTCTAATACACAGGGCAGTGAAGTTCACAGCCATTGGCTACATATACTCAACTCCCCACGCACACATACTATAGGTCTAATACACAGGGCAGTGAAGTTCACAGCCATTGGCTACATATACTCAACTCCCCACGCACACATACTATAGGTCTAATACACAGGGCAGTGAAGTTCACAGCCATTGGCTACGGAGAAGAGGAGATAGAGCTTTCCTATCATTTCCTCATTCCACGGAGGATGGCATCTAATAAGGATGTTATCCAAGATGACATCAATAAACCCTAGTTCCATCTCTTCAGGCGAGACATCTTCACACAAACTTGTTGTCTCCCGCAGTTTACAACCTTTTTTTTCCCCCAATAACTATAGCAAATGTACATTTCTTCTGTAGCCATTACATCTATGATGATGATGATGTTAATGATGATGATGATGATAATGAGGAAGAGGATGAAGAGGTGGAGAAGGTGGACGAGGATTGTTGTTGCTGTTTGTGATGGCAGTCTTTATCGTATCAGACATCCGTTTAAACATCATACAAAATGTGTTTGAATTTTCTTGTGTCGGAGTACATAATGAGAAATGATTGAGAGGACTGCTGCTACCGCCGTGCTATGGAGGATCCACTATCGCATTGCTACCGAGGACCCATTATTGTTGGTTATTGCCCCTGTGGTCTGAGCATGAGATCATCTCCCCCGCGTCTTGCCCCACTTTCTTAACTTTTCCAATGTCACAGAAAATGTTCCGTCCCTAGCTCCGCCGTGTCCGCTCCCTTCCCTCCCCAATGTTCACACTTCTCTCGGTGTTGGGCAGTACGCACACGCACCCTAGCTAGACCAGTAATCAAAGCTAACGTGGTAGTGGAACAACATCATCTGACAGGCCTATTCCATCCGCCCGTTCCCCAGAGACAGGTTGTCGTCAACACCACAATGACCCTCATAGCCACCAGCCCTGCCTGTCGCGGTGTCGCTGCGGTGTGGAAGATTGAAGGGATTGTCATCATTATACCCTTCATACGCCCTTTTCTATATCCTGCCTCTGTACCCCGAACGCATCTAATACCTGTCATACACTTCAGTTCCATCAAATGAATGTTCACACGCACTAGCTCACGCTGCCTGTCTGTCTGTCTCCGTCTGTGGCTGTCTGTCTTTGTCTCTTTGTCTGTCTGTCTGTCTGTCTCTATCAGACATATTCTCTCTCTCCCCCCCCTTTCCCTCTCTCTCACAAATATATTAAGATTATAGGGATCGTATGGGAGTCACGCTTCCTTGGAATGAAACTTCGTGGTGTTTATAAAGACCTCTTAATAACTTCTTAATTGCTTTAACTATTCGTCAAGCCATCCGCCGCAAAGACCTCTCCATCCTTTAACTATTCGTCATGGACCTTCTGTCACAAATTATTACGGACCAGATCACAAGACAGAATCCACAGTTTGTATTTTATGCTGTAGTTTGTTAATTAATTTTTAAAAATTTTAATCACTTTTATATAGCGCTTTACCAACTCAAGAGCCGCTCAAAGCGCTGGCCGATACAGGATCTAACTCAAACCGCCCGATTATATAAAATTGCACATTATATAAAACCAACGTGAATGTGTTTTCTAAAGGCACATTCGATCCGGCTCATTTACCCAACTGTAAATGTAAACATGTCGATTTGAAACAGCAGACAGTCGATTAATGCTATTTCTGAACGTTCCACGCAGACTGTTAATGTATTAGGTCTGTAAGTACCATAATCTACACCCTCAATTTTGCTATAGTAGTTAATCAATGGTTCTGCTTAGAAGGTGACTTTAATTAAAACTTTCTAGGGAAGAAACCTTATACTTATAGTCTAGCTTTTGGATTAGTGACTGACCGATCAAATAGTGACCTAGCTCCTTCACCACCCCTCCCCCCATTCGCCACCCCTGTTTTCCCATAACACTCTTTCTTCCTCTCCCACCTCCAGCCTTTCGTTCTTCCCACTCCCTCACCCTCCACTACAACCCTCACCTCCTGAAATGAAACGGTGGAGGCTGATTATATGTTTCTGAATAGTGTTCGGTTTCTTGGTGTGCGCAGAGGAGGGGGCGTCGGCCCACAGAAGGAATGAAAAGTAGGCATAAGCCTGACGATGTTAATAATGAAGTTAGATGCCTTTCCTTCACGTATTGCTCAGTCAGGTCTTAAAACTCCAGTCTTTAACCTTCGCAAAGGCGCTATTCACTGTCTGGATCCAAATGACGTTTTATGCAGTTGCATAAGGAACAAGGATTGAAAAAGAAGAAAAAGAAAATAAGATGGGAGAAGAAGAAGGTGAAGAAGGTGAAGAAGAAGAAGAAGAAGAAGAAGAAGAAGAAGAAGAAGAAGAAGGAGGAGGAGGAGGAGGAGGAGGAGGAAGATGAGTTCGAGGAGGAGAGCAGAAGAAGAAGAAGAAGAAGAAGAAGAAGAAGAAGAAGAAGGAGGAGGAGGAGGAGGAGGAGGAGAAGAAGAAGAAGAAGAAGAAGAAGGAGAAGATAAAGAAGAAGAAGAAGAAGAAGAAGAGAAGAAGAAGAAGAAGAAGAAGAAGAAGAAGAAGAAGAAGAAGAAGAAGAAGAAGAAGAAGAAGAAGGAGAGAAGAGAAGAAGGAGAGAAAGAAGAAGAAGAGAAGAGAGGAGAGAAGAAGAAGAGGAGAGAGAAGAAGAAGAGAAGAAGAAGAAGAGAAGAAGAAGAAGAAGAAGAAGAAGAAGAAGAAGAAGAGAAGAAGAAGAAGAAGAAGAAGAAGAAGGAGTAGGAGGAGGAGGAGCAGAAGAAGAAGAAGAAGAAGAAGAAGAAGAAGAAGAAGAAGAAGAAGGACAGAAGATTATAGGATAAAAGGTGAAGATAAAATTGAAGTGTATTGTACTTTCTCTCAGAAATAAAATCTGAAGTAGACTATCATCCCCATGTACCAGTATTAATCATCCTACTAGCAGTATTGCTTGTAGTCGTTCACAAAGCGAATTCTCTTGTTCTGAAATAAACAATGTTTTCCTTACCTGGTCTAAATATTTATTGTTTGTCAATATTATGTACGTATACATACACTATAACTATATCAATATGTCGGCCTAGGTGTTCTTGATTTATTGTGTTTGATCGCTTAAATATTGCATATTAGCTAGATTCTACTGGCGCACATTGTGAGCAAATACAAACCCAAAGTATAGAGCTGCTTTTGTTTGCATACAGTTGACCCTAGGTGAAGAGTAGAAATAGTTTTTACAAATGTGGCGCTGTTTGTCCCCTCATAATGTTTGTCAAATCATTTCATAATCATTCATTCTGTACTATTGAATATATACATTGCACTATTCATGATGTGGGATGCATGATGATGATGATGATGATGATGATGATGATGATGATGATGATGATGATGTCTAACTGTCAATTTCCATGTACCATGCTTGGTGCGTTTCGAGAGGACAAAGAGCATTCTATTGTAATCTACATTACTTTGCTGAACATGACCATGTTTAATACCTCCTTTATCAGCTGAACAGTTAAACACTAGTTACAAAATATAGGTTAGTATTGAGAAAGACCCTCCCATACATGTATATAACTTTTCAGATTTTCTATTAAACGCATGCAGTGGAATTGGGATGTAGCCTATAGTGGGTGTCACTTTTTAAGTGTACGATGACCTCCACATTTTGACGCTGTAAGTAGTGTAACATTGCGAAAGTACGTGGGAGGCGCTGTATTTGCCTAGGTGCATAGGCTGTCAGCCTTTTATCGCTGAGCCCTCCAGTTTACCTGATAATCCGGAGATAAGAAATTAGAAGGTTAGGAAGCATTGACATATGCCTCGTGCAAGGTTGTTTTGTTAAATGCACCACTCGAGCAGCCTGCAGTTCTGCAGTGTAAGAATCATGACTATTTCATAAATGCATAATCCGCGTTTCATGATAACAATAATACAAGAATTTATAATGCGCACGCATCTGACAAGATATGGTGATTGGAGAGAGCGATACTTGTATTAAACGCTATGAAGACTGATACATTAATATGACTTTAGACGCGAAAAGGTGTGTTTACAACGCAGATAGCAGTTACCTCGGCTTTAAAAAAATGGGACGAGAGCTTAATGATAGCCTACTGGATTTGACTTCGTAATTATTACCTGGCCAGTATGTTATTATCGCTTATGTAACTTGAAAAAGCCTCGACATTGTGTTGTAGGTGTTTGCTGGTTGATTAGATTAAATCGTGTATTGATCAACCGGCCGTCTCTTTGCCATGCCACTGCCGCCTAACTCATACCTGCATGTATGTCTGAGATTATACGATGCCTTCTCTCTCTCTCTCTCTCTCTCTCTCTCTCTCTCTCTCTCTCTCTCTCTCTCTCTCTCTCTCTCTCTCTCTCTCTCTCTCTCTCTCTCTTTCTGTGTGTCTCTCTCTCTGTCTCTCTCTTTCTTTTAGTCAACCACAAGTATATCAACTAACAAGTTAGTATCTCTCTTCTATGTCTCTATCGACGTGCGCGTACAACCGGTTGCTTCCCTTTACATGCTTTTCGCTCCATAGAGCGTCATCGGCCTGAAATAACTTTTTAGAAACTTCAAAACCCAGGGGACTTATGAGTAGGGAAATGCTTTTCTGAAATGACGTCGGCCAAATCCTTCTTTAGTTTCTTTGCTCGAGCAAAGGCAATCTCATAGGTATGAAGCACTTCGTCCATTATAACTCCATCGCTGATAATACTGCTGACAAGTTTCTGCCTTTGTTCACTACCAGAAATATGCAGTTCCTCTCCCAACTTTCGTTTCATTTCAGCGAGAACAGATTTCCCAGAATTCTCTATTCTATTTTTAGGTTTGGGATATTCCCGTCTCAGCTTGTGGCTAAAACCAATGGCAACGGGACGCGCACGTCGACTTGGGGCAATACGAGATACTAACTTGTTAGTTGATATACTTGTGAGTTAACTTATAAAGTTCTTATAAAGTGAACTTGAGAGAGAGAGAGAGAGAGAGAGAGAGAGAGAGAAAGAGAGAGAGAGAGAGAGAGAGAGAGAGAGAGAGAGAGAGAGAGAGAGAGAGAGAGAGAGAGAGAGAATGTCTAATCTAGTCTCAGCTACGCTTCATGATACAGAGGGACTGAATGTCTGACTGCCATTTCCTTAAAGCATGTCTTAGTTGGAAGGTTCGTGAAGGTTCACGAATTTTTTTTCCGAGGTTCTCAAATCCCGAACCAAGGTCCCCAAACCTTTTGAGAACCTAGATTCCTGCACCTTTGGGGAAAAAAAGATCGAAGAACCTACTGTAGGTTCGGAATATGAGAGCCTCGGAAAAAAGTTGTGTCCAAAGGGTTTAGGAATCTAGGTTCGTGATCGTAAAATCTCGAAAAAAAAGGTTCGTGAACTTCTTCCACGAACTTCCAATGAAGGCAGCCTTTTAGCCAGCCTCGACGTCTTCAGTTCAGTGTACTTACTCCAGAGGAAAGTTTGTAAGCACCATTATGAAGAAGAAATAGAAGGGGGAGGAGAAGGACGAGGGGGAGGAGGGGAAGAAGAGGCAGAAGAAGAAGAAGGAGAAGATGAAGGTGGACGAGGAGGGGGAAAAGGAAGATGAGAAGGCGGCACGCAGAGGGAATGAAAAGTGGGCATAAACCGAGGTTGTTAATAATGAAGGTAGATTCATTTCCTTCACGTATTGCCCAATCAGGTCTTAAAACTCGGGTCGTGAAACTTCTCAAATGCGCCATTTACTGTCCGGATCCAAATGACGTTGTATGCACCTAATTAAGGATCAACAGAGGATTTTCTAACCAGAGTATAATGGCATTTATGGCATCAAATAATAAAGGCGTTGTATTAAACTAAAATTATTTTGCCCTTGGGCTCGGGCGATGTCATTGATGATTTATGCAGTTAACAGTATACCATAAGCTGAGTTTAACGGTCTGGCGAATTTGTGTAAATTATATCTGGATCGAAATCACGTTTTATAACGCTGACCAAGCTCCACAGAGGATGCTTCAGTAGAGTGTAAAGGTCTGACGAGCCCTGGTATGATTGCATCTCAATGTTTGAATGTAAATGACAGTTTATTCTATGGTGTTTATCAGGGACTGTTTGAAGAAGCTGAGTGAGAATCCAGCAGTCTGGAACATTCAGGTACAATTGCATCTCAAGGTCTGAATGTAAACGGAGGACTTTGTGTTGTAAAACAACAGCAACTTTATTTTAAGGTGCTATCTGTTGGATGACCTTCATTGAAACACTCCTTGTTTTCTTTGTTTTCTTTACAGTGGAAATGTGGAGTCATCATCAAACGACGCACTTACTGAAAGTTAACACACAGTGTAACGCAGTGGACTGTTAAGCCACCGGTCTCTTGGGTCTTATTCTATAGCAGTATGGCGTGCAAGACGTCTGTAAGTTAATCTTGCTTCTCTAAGATAGACTTGCTATCAGAGGCTAGAGGAAGCAGGCTAGAACTCTGCGAAAAGCTCGTTGATAGTCTCTAGGTGATGAAAATGTCAGGGCAACTTCTGAAGGTGTGAGCGAAGGTGAGGGTCGGGGTAGGACTGAGGGTAAGGGTACCATCGTAGTAGTCGCAGACCTAGCGAGCTTGAACAGAAACTATAATTGTGAACTATACAATCACACATATTGGATTGAACTGGAGTGCACATAGAGTGGATCTGGATAAGCCCGATTGCTATAGAGGTTTTGTGTGTGATACATAGTATCTGAGAAAAGAGTAGTGCAAGAAAAGAGAGAAACGAAAGGTCTGTGGTTGTATGTTAACCACATGCAGTAATCGTTCTTGTATTTGCACTTGGCGAGTGAAAGAGCTATGATGAGGTATAGCGTTGATCTTTGCCGCCCAGATCAAAACACACTTGCCGCCATCCTGCATTGTTTACTGTCACAAACCACTGAGCCGGGTCCCCACAATTCACTGATAATGTTTCGTGTTGACAGAATGTCTGAGGAAAGGGGGCGTTACGGACTTGCAGCGAGTGACGTCCCTTGATCTGGGTAAAAGTAATTTTGTGAAGCCAGTAAGCACCGTAGTGGCGATGCTAGACACGTCCTCACCATCCCTCCCTCTAAATCTCCTACTCTCACCCTCACTCTCACGGAATATTGGATGCTCTCTGCCAAATGGTCACTGAGGCTTCTTATGATATTATTTAGCAATGTAGGCATTTTCTATGTACGTGTTTTGTTGATATTTTATAATGATGTTTTTTTTTTTTTTTAAATAAATGGGGGTTCGATAAATTAGATTATAGCCTCAGTGTCGCCTGCGTGGGATGCCTTTATTGTAAAGTGACCGGCTGGTGGAGTGCCCTTCAGTGTTACCACTAGGGTGGTTTCAGCAGATCTTTTATTACGGATCAAGGTGAGTCCTCTTTCAACCAAGTTGTGGTCCTGATTTTGTGGTTCTGATTCGGCTCTTTGCAGTCCGCTGGACCCTGTAAGCAATGACTAACTAACTAACTCTCCTCCCTCCATCCTCCAACACCACTTCCCTACTTTTATCCTCCCATCCTCCAACCTCTCACCACCCCGGCGAACGCCTGTTCGGGTTTACACTACAGCTCAGAGTGCAGCAAGTTTGCATTGTGTTCTTCTTGATCCTGATTGCGGCAGTCGTCTTGAGCAGGTCTTTAAAGCTGTTAAGTGCACTATAAGAGGACACATTACTTACCTTCTGTGTATATCAAGAAATGGGCTGCACATTTCCTTTTGCTTTATGTGCGTGTGCAGTCGTGTTAATCTCAGACCTTCTGTGGTTGTCTTTGCACATACTTTCATCATCACTATCAGCTCGGCATCTCCTATCCGTCTTGGTCACCTTGGTCTCATCTCGCCTCCAGTTTCAGACAGTGTCTGGCTAGGAATTAACCTCTAGCTGCGCTGGTCTAGCCTGCAAAGAGCGGCAATCTTATTTTCTTGATCTCGGTCCCGTCCCTTCACTGTGTGCCAAGGGCGACAGTCTCATCCGTTAAACCGAGTTCTGTCGCCTTTTTGCGCTGCGAAAGAAAAGAAATCGGGGTTCTGTCCCTTTTGCTGCGTCGGAAAATGAAGACTTCGATGTCGGCCTCCTGCAGAGAGTTGCAAGAGAAACCGTGCAAAGACATTCCATTTTAACATTTGTGGGGTTGATCTGACTTTTAAGCGCATAACAAGTGCGCACAACAATCTTTAAAATGCCCCCTATTTAGCAGGTGGTGCGAGATTTGTCACAGTCCGTTAGGCCTTAATGTTGATTTATGCTAAAGAGATGCGCGGTTGTGCTGTTTTCTAAAACAAGCCGTGGTTACTTGACTGTTTATTTAATATGTTATGTTCTTACTCCAAATGGTTCAGTGTGTTCTCAATCACTGCTGTTTATAGTCCCTACAGTAGTTGCAAAAACATCGCCACCACCGCAACAACAGCTACCACGAAATATCAATGGTACGTTTATAGCTATCGGTATGGTTGGTTACCTAGTACGTTTTTTAAGGGACACCCGGCACCTGTCGCAATTCTAGACCACTGATTTGTGTATCTGTGTTGTTAAGATTGAGAGAGAGAGAGAGAGAGAGAGACATATGAATAGGTTTGTGTGTGTGTGGGGGGGGGGGAGATACGTGTGTTTAACTGTCTGCAGCGCAGACACATAGGTGTTTCAGTGAGTCTCGATACTCTCTCAGTGATTTGCGTTAGAGAAGTACTGATGTTGTTTGGAAACATCGATACCAGACGGTACACCGTTCTTACCCAACCAAGAGTGTTTCTCAGTCTCTTTTATGGTGCTGCCTCAACATTCACTAAACCTAGTCTTTCTCTATTCATCTTTGTGTTTTTTTACTCTCTCTTTCTCTCTCTTCACTCAGCCCCCGCTCCCCACCACTCCTCTCACATTTCATTTACCAATGCAATTTTGCATTTTGATTCAAGACGCAGCCAAACGTGCTCACTATTTCGTACTCAGACCAACTCCAGTGTTCTCTCACTCTCTCTCTCTCTCTCTCTTGTCCCATCTCTCTTCCCTACCCTTCTCTCCATTATTTTATTTTTGTAAGGGGAAAAAAGGAGGAGTGGTACAAGGAGCGAGGGGTGGGCCGGAGAATGGGGAAGGGGGGGGGAGAGATAATTATACCCGTCAACCAAGCAGGTGTAATTCGCTCGGATCATTGTCAAAGCGAAATGACGACAGCTGCAATCCAGTCAAGACTAGAGAGAACACTCAGGGTCGTACCTCCAACCTCCACCCCCCTCCTTCTCACATCATACCTCCTCCCCACTCACACACACTCCACCCCATCTCAGCATCCCTCCACCCCACACCACCAGGCGACCAGCAATGGGAAGAAAGGACCTAGTACTTGTTGGGTGTAGCCAGCACTCACCCGTCCAGGAGCGCCAGGATCTTTACAGATGGAATGCGTGCGTGCACTTTCTAGACCTTGCCTTATACTCCCATCCGTAGGTGTAATATTGATAATTATGGAGTTATTGATACACTGACTAGAAGTATCGATTTGTAACCTGTTCAATTCCAGTCGGCATGTGACTGTTATTCTCCCTATTATTTTAGGCCTATTATGTTCTTTCACTGGAATTGGCACTATGAAACTTGAGTACAGACGATACTTCTTCTATGATAAATCAGGCTTGCAGAATACTTGCCTATCGTAGCACTTGACCGTAGTCACAGTATACAAGAGTTTATTTTACACGGACTAGACAGAATCGATTGTTTAACTCTTTTACTGCCGCACTGAATGCCAGTGGGTGCAAGACCTAGGCTAAACTCAAAACTACAAAGCTTCGTCGTGTGCCAGACGGCCAGTTGAGACAGGATCTAACAGGTCATTCAGTCAACCCATCCAATGTCTTTCCCCGTTATGTTTTATGATCCAATTTGTAAAAAAAAGCTTATATATGTGTTCGTGCGTACTTGTGTGTTTATGTGTTCGCGCGTACATGCGTGCGCGTGATGTGTATGAAAGTATGCGACCTGATACCTTCATTAAATGAATGTGCTGTTATTTTGTTAACGTCGAAGATGTTGTTGTGTTATTGCTTTTGCTCTTCTTCTTGTTGTTAAGCTGACCACGATGGTGAAAGTGGCTGTGGTGGTGGTGGTACGATGATGATGATGATGATGATGATGATGATGATGATGATGATGATGATGATGATGATGATGATGTTTCAATATCTTGGAAACAAATTAGATATTGAGTTTTTGTATCGCCCAATTTCTTTATCACAATTTTTCTCCTCTTCTTCCTTTTACCTCAACTCCTGGTCTTCCTTACCATCCCAGACTCCCAGCCCCCGCCCCTACACAACCACCCTCCACAACCTAGTACTCTATCTCCTCCTTCTCTTCATTGCCATTCTTATTTAGATTACTTACCCATAACTAACCACAGTATCAACGTTTCTTCTGTTATTCAGACTTGACGACGCTAAGAAATGGCGCGCTCAGGACCGAGACACCATCAACAAGCTCAACCAGCAGGTCTCGGAGCTGGAGGCGGAGATCAGGATGCTGAGGAGGACCAACGATTCTCTGGATACAGAGAGGCAGCGCGACAAGGCCGTCATCGCCAGACTCAACGAGGAGCTCGAGAAACTCAGGATGGTAAGTTTTGATCGTGTTCCTCTGTCTATGGATTTTCTGATTGAAAACTGGGGACTCGACCTTGTCTTTTTTTTCTCGCATATTATTTGTTCAGACGGTTTTTAAATGCAGTAATGAGAACTCTGATTATTATTTGTTGCTCTGTTCAATAAAAACAAAATCGCACTCGCAAGCACTCGTATACGAGCTTATTATTGTCCCTATATCTCCAATTTCGTTGGCAGCGCATTAAAAAAAAGTTAACGTATAAAGTTCTGACAAGTTACTTTAGCCACAGGATAAGAAGAGTGTATATCAGAAAGTTAAGAAAGTCTACGTCAAGAAGTTTTAGTTTATTGATCCCTGGCTGTCTCTGATGGAGGATAACCCACAAGTACACACAAACCCTACCCCCCCCCCCCCCCACAAACATGCCTACATCCTAACTCAACTCCCCACTCGTCCTCCACACCACACCCAACCCGTGTCCGCACACTGGAGAAAAGAGATTCATATACAGTACTTATTAAAATCATGGTACACTAGTATAATAGTATTGTGTCGATCTGTACACCCTTGCTGCGTGAACTATGAACAATCCTAGCTAAATATGTCTTATTCAACTTTCATACATCTAGCACTGAAAAACCTTGTGTGTTTGTCAATAGACTTACCATACACTACAGAGATTCTGCTTTGTGAAACGCATCGGTTACTATTGCTAGTATGTTATTCTACCTTCCTGCGCCTGTTAGTTGTTTGGTCGGTTAAGGATGATTATTTATGAGATTGTCCCTGTATGCCGTGGCCTCCGCCCTCCTCTGGCTCTCTTCTCCCTTCTTTCCCCTTACGGTACTTAAATCATAAAAGGAACCTATAGTGGCGTACTTAAGACGAGGCCCTTCCCAAACTCCATTAGCCTGGAAGACTGTGCCAGATAGGCAACAGTCAGTCTAGTACAGTGAGCTCCTGCATTTATCATTCGCAGAGGTGTTGGGCATATCTTCTGCCGGCCTGCATGTTCCACTGCAGCGGTCTAAGACTAGACGACCTGCTTTTACCACTGCAGCGGTCATGCCGACCTTCATCTTCCACTGCCTCGGGTCTCCAGGCCAGGCTTTTGCTTAAAACTGCTCATAGGAGGCGTTCAGACCCCAGCTGCTGATGCTATGAGATTTCGAGGGTTGCCGTTGCTTTGGCGATTGCGGACTCGCTGTTTGCTTCGGCGACCTGAGAGTTCCCGCTGCTCCGGCGGACTGGGGAGATCCCGCAACGACACTCCGCATCACCTTTCAAGCTCCATTTTCTTACCTGAGGGCGCCATGGACTGGGCATCGGCGGGGGGATCGACAAAGCGTGTCGTGCCGTTTGGCTGCCGGTCGCTCTACCCCATGGCTGCTTGTCATCGTTCTCTACTAGCAGGCGGCGCTGGCGTTCGCCTTCATTACGCGACATCTTCGTCTCTCCTCTGGTTCATCGCCACGCCTCCTCGCAAGTCTTCGACGAGACGACCACCTACCCCACCTTTGCGCGCCTGCTTTTACTAGTCCTTGCCGCAAAGTGCGCATACCTCCTGAGGGTTTACAACATCATGACATCATCATCCACCATGACATCATAAACCTAATAAGTTTGTAATTCCGTCCCTTATACCTTAGCATGTCCAGGGAAGTTTTCTATATGAAACGAACCAACCAACAAACTCCGGCCCCTCCTCCCCCCATCAACCCCCTAACTTTCTCCCCAGACACTTTTCAACACCCAACAGTTCTTTGATCATGCTAACACGGTAATGCCAAACGATAGAATAAGTTAAGATTTAAAAACAAGGATAAGGTGATAAAGCTTCATAGCATCCTTTGTCAAGAACGTGGTAATAGTATAAACCCCACACCACTACGTCTAATGTAATTATGTAGTGTAATAGGTCGCTCTACCACTAACTGATCAATAATAAATGTCCCTATCCACCCCCACTACCACGGCGCGCAAAAGTAATAAGACTATAAACCCTGGGATACCACCTGGAGATATCAAAATACGCTTGGCCACCAACGTCCTTACTTAGGTGGTCAATAGACTGATACTGGCACTATGGATTCCAATAATGAACGCCACCCCAACCCAAGACCGACCTATCGACAGTCGTATGCTTCACTTCCCAGAGCATACTGCACAATTTGATAGGGCGGTCCACTTCTGCCAGACATTGGTGGTCAATAGTAAATGTGGATATCTCACACAAACCTCCGTCATTTCCACGCTGACAATATAATAATCATGCTTAACTTCACAGAACTGAGAATATAATAGGACTGTCCACCACCAATATTCAATAGGTAATCAATAAGTTAATGTGGCCAGTCAACGAAAATCCCTTAAGGATGGATCAGTGCCTACCCCATTTAAGGGGGCACTACGTTTAAACATGTGTGATCGAAAATGGTGATAACCAGGGTCGAAGTCGAACAATTGCGAACAGTTAATAAACAAAACAGTTATGTTCACTACTGACTTGGATTTGGAGTGTACCCTAAATACTGTTCAGTAAACATTCAGTCTGGGATCCTATCCTGTCCTATCCCGTAATTCGTAAGTCGTTGGGGCACCACAGATTATCTCCAGCGTGCTCCATCTTTCTCTTTCCTCAACAACCCTCATGGCTTTTCTCAGTGTCAAGCCAGTCCATTCTCGAATGTTGTCCTCCCACCTCTTTTTCTTTTTCCCTCTTCTTTCGCCTTCTTGCACCATGCCTTGCAGGATGGTCTTTTCTTTGCAAGGCCTGATGCTCTGGTGAGGTGGCCGAACAATCGAAGTTTCCGTTTCTTCACCACTGTGAGCATGTTATCGTGTTGTCCAATGGCTTGTGTGATGGTCTGTCGGACTTCTTCGTTGGTGATGTGCTGGGTATAGGAAATGCCCAGAAGTCTTCTATAACACCTCATCTCCATGCTTTGTATTCTTCGTTGTAGGTATGATGTGAGGGTCCATGTTTCGCAAGCGTATAGTAAGATGGAGATGACAAGGGAGAGCAGCAGCCTTACCTTGGAGTATAGACTGATGGTCCTGTCTTTCCAAATGGGCTTCAACCTTGTCAGGGCAGCAGTTGTTTGTGCGATCCTGGAGAGGACTTCCAGCCGGGACTCATTGCCTGATACAATGGGTCCTAAATATTTGGAAGCTATGCACTGTGTTGAGGGATTGGCCTTGGACTTTGAAGTCCGTGTTGATGCCATTGGTGTTGTCGATCATCATTTTGGTCTTCTCTGTACTTATTTCCATTCCAACAGCTCTGGAGGTGGTGTCAAGCCTCTGTATCAGCTGTTCAATTCTTTTTCCTCTCCAGCCAGTCCATCAATGTCATCCGCAAAACTGAGGTTAGAGATTGCTCTATCCCCTATGCTGACTGATGTTCTTTAAGGGCATCTGACATGATCCGCTCTAAGAAGAT
Organism: Oncomelania hupensis; assembly: GCA_036898135.1. NCBI lineage: Eukaryota > Metazoa > Mollusca > Gastropoda > Littorinimorpha > Pomatiopsidae > Oncomelania > Oncomelania hupensis. Next base: position 17,369,791 of record CM072527.1, on the reverse strand, counting down.
GTTGAAGAGTGTTGGAGAGCATATGCCTCCTTGACGCACGCCGATTGTTGTTCTGAATCAGTTCCCGCTGTTGTGGAGGACTGCACTGGTAGCCGTGTCATACAGGCCTTTAATGATTTATATAACGTTAGGGCTGGTGTGGTACACTCTCATGGTTGCCCACAGAGCTACATGCCAGACTCGGTCAAAGGCTTTCTTGAAGTCTACAAACACATTTTATAGATGTTGTTGGTGCTGTTGGTATTTCTCGCAGATTATTCTAAGGCTGAAAATCTGGTCAGTGGTACTTCACCCTGCCCGGTGTCCTGGTTGTTCTTCAGCTATGCAGTGATGTTGCTAGAAATTTTCAGCATAGGTCATTTGGCCGATTCAGTCACAGACCTTTAGAACATTTTGAAAATCTTTCGGCCATCATTTTCACTTCTTTCCAACACCAAACGAGAGGCCACTGATAAGTTTCGGTTTCTTTTTCCGCAGCGTTTCGAAAACGAAAACTTTTATTGCCGGTAAGCGGGCCGTTCGCAACAAGGGGAGTTACTCTAACTCTCTCTGCTGATGCATGTATCATCTGCTTGGCGCTTCCGATACGCGATGTTCGTCCATAACTCATAACACCTTTATTTATCCGATAGGAAATGAATATGGCCAGAAGTAATATCAACGAAACGGACATGAGACAAGCAAAGAAAAAACATACAAAGGTGGCCGATTGAGGCGTAAAACCTTAGGACAGCGGGCCGATCAGTACATGACTCTTTCGGACTTTTTGGAATTTTATTGGTGAATGGCCATTTGCCGACGAAAACGACATCACTGCTATGATTTGTTCAGCTTGGGGTTTCAACCTGTTGAATATTATTTTCAGAAGGACCTTGCTGGAATGGCTGATGAGGCTGGGATGGCGCCAGATATTAAATAAGGAGGAATTTAGTGGAATTAGAGTCGATAGATTAAATCTCCAAACGTCTACATTAAATTTTAGCGATTGCGACCATGGGAAAGCAGAACTATTGCTAGAAACAACAACATCATTGTAAACTAATATACACATCATGCTGATGTCCGACCATACTGATGATTGTGGATATACGACAAATATTACTGTTACTGCTGCGATGATCACCAACAAGAAAATACAATTATAGTTTTAAATTCTATTCTAGGGACATGCGCACTTGTAAAAAAAATCCTCTAACTTATTGAGCAGTTGGTAGAGTTGAAAGAATAGGTTCACAATAATTATTAATGCACTTGAAACTTGTTATGAATTCCTATTACTCTATGCCTTTGGTTGATGACGGACTGTTGGTCTCACAGAGCATGCCATGCGGTTCTCTCCTGCACTTCCGTCCTTTCCACCCTCAGTAATGTTTGTCTGGAGTTCGTATCAAGGCCTGTCAATATGTCAAGATCATTATTCACTGACAACAGTTAAGGCGAGAAACGCTTGCTGGTTACAAAGAACTTCTTGAATGACCTATAGGACCCCGATGGCATTAACATGCTGAAGTATAATTAAGACTGACAAGTTGTAGCTTTACATTTTCGGGACGGAGTCAAAAGTCAGTTAAAATAACTATTTGGGACTTAACAATACAAGTTGTGTGTTATTGCATTGAAGGAAAATGTACTACTGTACTAGTAAAATAACCTTGGTTTGCCTTGCTAATGTCCATCCTATTCTGATCAGTTTAAAGGAATTTCGTTTCTTTATTCCTACCCATCACTTCCCCTCTCTTCAAGCCTATCAGTAGTGACTGTCCTCATAGATCTTATCTTTCACCAACGTGCTACTCGCGTTTATTGTTACAATGTTCCTTAACATTTAGAAATAAACCAGCTTGTATGAAACTATATTGGTTCAGTTAGCTTCACCATTGATGGGAGAAGGGAAAATGAAGAAGGAGAAGGAGGTGGATGAGGAATAGGTAATGAAAGAAGGAGGAGAAAAAGAAGAAGAAGAAGAAGGAGATTCTTATCCCGTCTAGACGTGTTTTTGTTTTCCAGCTTTCCCAAACAGTACGATCACAACCCTGTCTAAATGTGTTTTACGGTTCGTTGAGAAAGGGGATCTGCACACACGCTTGATTTAAGACAATTTACCAACAACCAAGGATTCAATGTAATGGGGCCCGTAAGATTAGGCTTGTTGTTGATGCAGCTGCCGCTGCCACTGCCACTGCCACTGCCACTGCCACTGCCAAATTTCCTTTTAAAAAACGAGGACAATAAACTATCTTGAAGCTTGTATCTGTTATAGCGTACTTTTGACGATGATTACATCTTTAATGATGACGGTGATACTGATTGTTTTCAGGACCTGAGCAACGAGACAATCTTGAGACTGGATGCCGAGAACCGTGCTCAGACCCTGGCTGAAGAACTGGAGTTCTTGAAGAGCGTGCACGAACAGGTAAACTATCGTAGGATATTAATACGATTGTTTAATCGGCTGACCAATTCATTGATTAGATAACTCATTGTTTCAAAGAGTCGAATTACTGAAGAGGGTCATTAATCGGTAACAGTTATCGACATTGAAAATTATTGTTTTAATAGATTGATCTTCTGATCGATTGAATGTATGACTGACTGATTTGGTGTGTTTTTTCAATAACTGACCGACAGTGTAAAGTATCATTTTTAAAACAGACTAACAATGGAATTAATGTGACTTTCCTTGATACATTGTATCACAATTAACTACACATTTTTTGCACTCATGAATCAACCCCATTTTGATTGATTGATTGATTGATTGAATGGTTGATTCGTTGCATCATAGGAGTTGAAGGAGCTCGCCGCTCTGGCCTACCGTGACACAACTGCCGAGAATCGCGAGTTCTGGAAGAACGAGCTGTCTCAAGCCATTCGCGACATCCAGTCCGAATATGACTCCAAACTCGATACCATCCGAGGTGAAATGGAGACCTTCTACAACCTCAAGGTGAGTGGTTTAAATGATCGTATGAATCCGGCTTAACAGGTATATTGATATTACACTCAGTTCTATGTAAGTGAGAACATGTTTTGGTTTAAATGATCGTATGAATCCGGCTTAACAGGTATATTGATATTACACTCAGTTCTATGTAAGTGAGAACATGTTTGATTTTCAACAATGTTGTCACTTTTAAGAGGAGTTTTACTTAGTAACTTTATTCACTTGTTAAAATTGCTACATTCAGAGGGGGTTGATCAATGATCAATATGTGTACAGACCTTAAATGAAATAAATTATTGTTTTAAGTAAAGGGTAAAAAATAATAATAATAATAATAATAATAATAATAATAATAATAATAATAATAATAATAATAATAATAAGGATATTTATATATCGCTTTTTCCTAAGGAACAATATCAGTTCAAAGCGCAGTACTCACGCATTCATCCTAAACATCTGGTTTCATACAAAATAAAATCAGGCAAACACTTGCTACGGAAGGACATATTGTACAGTCAAAGCGGACACAAACAAAAATTTACAAGTGAAGTATACAAGATGAGGGAGGGAAGGAGTTGTTGTTGTGGGTGGTGGTCTGAATCAAAAAAGGAGGAATGATGATGATGATGAGAGACAAGATCAGAACATTTAAGGAAGAAAAGAATTTTCAAGTTGGATTTGAAAGTAGCTAGGTTTGGAGAGTTGCGAAGAGAGAGAGGAAGAGAGTTCCAAGTTGAAGGGCCAAGCACTGAGAAAGATCGACAACCAGCAGAGGAGAATTTGTGAAGCAGGAGGGTGTCAGAGGAAAAACGAAGATTTCTAGAGGGCTTGTAGAATTGAATGATCTGAATGAGGTAGGAAGTGGCTAAGCCATGGACGCATTTATAACAGAAAATAGAGATTTTGTAAATAATTCTATGAGACACTGGAAGTCAATGGAGTGAATGTAGCTCTGTATTGCAATACATTACTTTAAATCCCAACAATGACCTTATTGTTTTATGAAGACAGATTTCTGAGTCTGATTTCTCTACATCTTCAGCATACTTACTCTACCTTCTTTGATTTGCAAATATCTACTGGATCCTTTGAGCGGAGTGCAATCACCATGGAGTTTTCTCGTGTATTTGCGCAACCATCTGTTTTATCTCCAATTGTTATTTGGTGTTTCAGGTTCAAGAGTTCCGTACCGGTGCCACCAAGCAGAACATGGAAGTGACCCATGCCAGAGAGGAGACCAAGAAGGTGCACAAGATGCTCAACGACTGCAAGATCAGAATGGCCGACCTCGAAGCCAGAGTGAGTACCTTGTTTTCAGAATGTAACGATGGCAACTACACAACTACACACTACCACCACCAATAGCATATCACAAGCCAGCACATCACAACACAACACAACGCAACGCAACGCAACACATTAGTATTATCCCAATCAGAATTGCTTTAGGCATAATAATAATAATAATAATAATAATAATAATAATAATAATAATAATAATAATAATAATAATAATAGGTTGGTGCAAAAAAGAAGATAAAAAACATGTCACAAACGTGCACATTCTCCAAACATCAAAATAATGTTATTATACAATTAATTCTGCAACCAATTACTCCGAGTCTTAATGATCATTTAGAAACACTTTAGTATAGTACTTTGTTGTCAATCTCTTTCGAAATGTAGTGTCTTTTTGTTGGAATCAACATTAATTGATTAACATTGTTTGCAATGTGTGAACTCAGAATGCCCAACTGGAGAAGCAATACCAGGACCTCCTGCGCGAGATGGAGGCCAAGGAACAGGAGCACACGCTGGAGATCAACCAGCTGAAGGACGAAATGAACAAACTGCGTGCAGAAATGGAGGCCATGCTTGTGGAGCTGCAGGTCAGTAATGTTTCTCTTTGGACACTTATATTAAATTTTGTTTTATAAATGCGTGCAGCAGTCGAAGCATTCATTTCAATACTAAATCCGAAATATAATAAATTATTATTCAGTATTAAATCGGATAAACTGGCCTTCCTTCCAATTATAAGATCCAGACGATCCTTCAGATTCAGATTTAGAGAACTTCCATGCTCAGTTATCAATGTAGTGTTTATTTTCTCTTCAGTTTCTCTCAGCTCAGTTTAGTTAAATTTAATTAAACTTAATACAGTATTACAAGTATTACATTACACTTGAAATTCAGATGAGATTTCTTTAAGGTATTTATCGTTTACATTTTACTTTCTTTTTTTTTCTTTTTTTTTTGGGGGGGGGGGGGAGAAGGGAAAGGAGGGGGATAGAGAAGGGTGGGTAGGTGTGGAAAGGGGGAAGTGCTATGAAGATGACATCACTGATGAGACTATTCTTAATTTAAAGGGATCTGAAACGTTTTTGTTTGTCTTGGCCATTTTCTCCCATTAATCTCCAGCCACTACTTTGACTAATTTCATGATACGATTGCTTGTAACCATCTTGTAACATTCACGTTGTTAATGACCTTGACCTTCACCTTGACTTATTTCAGACCCTGATGGACGCCAAGCTGTCCCTGGAGCTGGAGATTGCTGCGTACCGCAAACTGCTGGAGGTTGAGGAAAACAGGTCAGAGACGGACCCCCCTCGCGGCCTTGCCAAGTACTTTGCAGGCACTAGAGACTATACCGCCTAGCCTAGCTAGGTCATATAGTTCATAAGGATATCAGCTCATATGGTGGTATACGTATAGATCTTGGCAGCTTAGAAACATCGATCTATATAACTCAGCCGTATCAGTTAAGTCATCTATCTGCGCTTGCCAAGGCAAAACTCGAATAGCCGGATCCTTTTCTGGCCTAGCTATACCAGCTCAGGTCACATAACTGTATCTAACAAGGAAACCCTTTAATATGATAATATTTATACTTGGTTATACTATCCTAGCTCACCTAGCAGTATTTGCCAAGGTAACTTTCTGAAGTTAACGTTGGACTCATTGTCAGGACTCGATTCAATCGTCCATTTGCAGCCTGAGACCATCGGCCTATGTATTTCAAAAGCTTACTCTGGCCTAGGCTGCGTAGCTTTGGTCTTGTGTTCAAGTCATCATCCAAGCTGAATCTCTTCTCTTTACATTTTAGTCTTTTCTGGTTTCTGAACCCTTAGTTAGTGTTTTTTCTCCTTCCACACTGGTGTTCGTGATAGTTTCACTAATGCAGTTGGCCACACAAGCTTTTCGTTTCTTCCTTAGAATCAGTACTGTGATGGAGTCACGACTTTCTTTCTTTACACCGAAATGGTCCGTCTGATTTGAGATTTAGAACTCCACATCCTAGCTTGTTAGAAGATTTAGAATGTTCCTGCTCCTTCTCGGCAAAACGTTCAGCCACAAGGAATTTACTTTCTGAGCTAGCAAACTTTCCTAACTTGGAGATTTCGTTCAAGTTATTCTGCATAGGGGCGTTTTTAGAATTGGTAATTCCACGGGGTTGTTTGTGATTGAAAAAGAAAGATCTACGGTGCCCACTGGCTATTTCCTAAACACGATTAAGTGATTATGACTACTATGAGTACTATGAGTATGAGAATACTATGAGTATTATTTGACAACCTTTATTGTATTTATTTTGTTTATTTATTTTATTGTTCTTTTATAGCGCTTTACCAGCTCAAGAACTGCTCAAGGCGCAGGCCGATTCAGTATCTAAATCAAGCCAACAGAGGCACCTTCTTTTCTGTTGATACAGCTTATAGTCTACCATGTGGAGAAGAGTCCGATTTAAGGTTCCCAGTGCGAGTTGATTGTTTCTCTCATAAAATCTATTGGCTTACAATCTCGGACAGTAATTTAAGAAAAGGACTTCAACGATTCAAAACCATTCCATTGGCCATTTGAATAGCGCACAAGTCATTAGAGGACATGCTTTACTAGTTTAGTCTTTTTAGTCTATTCCACCATTAGTCGATGGTTGTGACGTGAAGTTTTGACATTTGACCCCTCTTTTAATTCATCAATAATTTCTTTTTGGCATTGCTCTAAGTATTACTTTTGAAGACTGACCTCAAGGGTTTGTTCTTGTTTTTACGCTTTTCATCAGATTTAATCTATTCTGATTTAAAGGTGAACCATGTAGGTAAAAAGGTTTCTTATGGAACATGGATTACAATGTAAAAATGGGAACTAGTAACTCAGTCTCCTGTATTTTTCTTATCCTTTTGTCTCCAAAAGATTTCCTATTATCAAAATTGCTAAGGACAGTTTATTTTGATTTCCAAGATGGCTGATTGGTAATACTGTCTCAGTCTTCTGGTAATTCGGTTCAACAAGTCTTTATTTCCTCTTTGAGCAACTTTGAATTTTGGTTTTTTAAATGTTAGTTATAACCAGTCTTCCTTTCCAAACACACCAGGACAACATTGGTTCATAAGTATGTGTCCAAAAAAGAGTATTTTACAATATTGCCATGAGTCTGAATTTAAAGAAAGCTTCTGAAATCATGATCCCAAAAATTAGTTTCATTTTTTTCGATTCCAGTTGTTTAAAGTTGTTGATACCGGTTGAATCCTTTTTGATGTTTTGACGTGGTAAAATGCTGTTTGTATATGTTTTATATTTCCAGTTTCATTTACTGTAAACATTGGTGACAATCATGCAATAATTGCTTGACAGCATTATCACAATAAAATTTTGTTTCAGAGAAAAAAATCAGTTCCTGTTTTTGATATGGTGTCATGGCGCATGCTGAATGGTGTAGACATTTTGGTTTGTTTTTTGTCAAGTAAATGTTTTGTTTTGTTGGGTATATATGTTTTGTCTCATGTAACCTTGGTTTTTGTTTCAGTTTTGTCTCGGTTCTTATAATTGTTCATTATGTTTCAGTTTTTATGGAAGACGTGGATGATTATTGTTACCTGTGAGCTGTTACGGGCACTGTGTGTACAAAACCACACTTTGCTTTGGAGTATGAATGTTTGTTTGTTGTTTTTTTAATAAATGGCACCGTATTGGTTTGTATTATTGTAGGATTCATTTTTGTTTCTTTTAAAGAATGGTATAATTGGCCTCTGGTTCAAGGAGTGTTTATTTTGTTTCTCCGAAGTATGTTGTTGTACTGACTTGATTTTGGTGGATGGGGATATACTTGTTAAATTTTGACTGGCAATATTATGCCGACTTCTCTCCACAGAACGGGAATTCCAGTACGCAGGAGACCAGACTACCCTCGTCCTCCACTGCCCATTTTCCCAGTCCTACCTCCACCGGAAGAGCCCGCCGCCCAGCCGGAAAAGCATAACCCCACTCCCGTTTCCAAACTTCCCAGTTCTGAAAAGGTCAAACCATCTGCGAAATCCCCCGCTGAGCCCAAAGAGCCCCACCCTCCTCCTGCAGGCCACACTAGCATTGAGAAAGAGAAAGCAAAAGTCCAGCACGTCGAGAAATCGATGAAGACTCAGATAAGAGAGGCTGTTGAAGAAGCGTTAGAGTCGGTTCATGAAGGTTTGGTGGGGGGTAGCAGTGCGGAGGTTAGGGAGACTTACACGATGAAAGACAACTCTGCCCCATTACAAAGCAGCCAGGAAGAGGCTGTAGAAGTGGAGGAAATATTCGAAGCTGTTGAAGCAAGTCATTCGGTTGAACTTTCTCGAACCGCTATGGGTGGGGAGGGCGAGCAGAAAGGTGCTGTACCACAGCATGAAGAGGAAAGCGATAGCAAAGTAGAAGCTGTAGAAAGTACAGAACTTGATGAAACAGTCACACACATCAAGGTAAAAGAAGAGAAGATTGAAGGAACTGAAAGCAAAGAAACTATTGAAGTGACAGAAGAACTTGACGGACAGTTAAAAGACGATGGAGATGAAAAACAAGAAGACAAGGAAGAAGACAAGGAAGAAGACAAGCATGAGGTAGACATTAAAGATGGAGCTGAAGTCAAAAGGGAAGAGGTTCCTAAAGAAACAGAACCATCTGCAAAAGCGGATGAGGAGACGTCGACAGTTACACTGCAGACTGCAGAACCACCACAAGAAGAAGGGGAGAAAAGGGTCGAAGTGGAAGAACCTGCTGAAGACAAGGCAGACTTGAGGGACCATGGCGAGAATGAAACAGAGAAAATAGAAGAAAAGGAAAACGCAGAAGACCAAGAGAAAGGCCCAGAAATCACCACAGAAGAGTCCGAAGTAGATGGAAATAGTACGATCAAACTACAGCAAGAAGAAACAGCCGCAGCAGCTGTTGTGGAAGAAGTGATACAGAAATCCACTGCCACGCTTGCGAAGGCCGAAGTCCCACAAGAATCCGAGACTGAAGAAGAAGCTGAAGAGTCCGCAGAACCGAACTTTGAATCCAAGACTGAAGCTAAAACAGAACATGAAAGCAAAGCTACAAAGGCAGTAGAAGTAGAATCAGAAGTAGCTCATGAAAAGGAAGAAAGCCAAACCAGAACGGCTGCACAAGAAGACGAGTCAAAGACTGATGGTATTCAAGATGAATCAACTGCAGTACAAGCTGAAGAAGAACCTTCGACTGAGACTAAGGCTGCAGAGGTAGAAAGTCAACCAGAAGCGAAAGAGAAGAAAGGAAAATCCGAGGTAAGTAAAGAGGAAGGGGAGCAAAAGGTTGAGCGGAAAGTGGAGAAGGAAGACAGCAAAGAGGACGAAAAAGGTACCGAGGACACGAAACAGGAAGAAGACGAAACAGAAGAGGCACAGACAACTTCCACGGAAACTATACTTGTTCACCGTACTGATCAAGCAGAAAAGAAACAAGAAACCGCCGAAGAAGCATCAAAGCAAGAAAGAGCAGTTCGGGAGGAGAAAGTCGCGTCAGTTGACGACCATCCAGTCAAAGCTGAAGAAGAACCAACGAAGCAAGAGCCAGACAAGACCAAAGTCGACAAGAAAGAAGTTATAGAAGAGGTCATCGAAGCTCAAGTTGTGAAAAAATCAGAAGCTCAGATCTGTTCGCAAAACAAGACAGTGGCTAAAGAGGTCGTTGAAGAAAATCAAGAAATCGCTGAAGAAGTAGACGAAAGCAAACAAATTACTGAAGAACTAGAAGAAAGTAAACAAATTACTGAAGAACTAGAAGAAAGTAAACAAATTACTGAAGAACTAGAAGAAAGCAAACAAATTACTGAAGAACTAGAAGAAAGTAAACAAATTACTGAAGAACTAGAAGAAAGTAAACAAATTACTGAAGAAGTAGAAGAAAGCAAACAAGTCACTAAAGAAGCAGAAGAAAGCAGACAAGTTACTGAAGAAGTGGAAGAAAGTAAAGTACAAGAAAGCAAATCAGTGTCTGAAAAAATAGAACAATGCAAACAAGTTAGTAGCAAAGAAGTAGAAGAAAGCAAACAAGTTACTGAAGAAGTAGAAGAAAGCAAACAAGTTACTGAAGAAGTAGAAGAAAGCAAACAAGTTACTGAAGAAGTAGAAGAAAGCAAACAAGTTACTGAAGAAGTAGAAGAAAGCAAAGTTGAAGAAAGAAAACAAGTTACTGAAAAAGTGGAAGAAAGAAAGCAAATGACTAAAAAAGTAGAAGAAAGCAAAGAAGTTACTGAAGAAGTGGAAGAAAGCAAACAAGTCACTAAAGAAGCAGAAGAAAGCAGACAAGTTACTGAAGAAGTAGAAGAAAGTAAGATACAAGAAAGCAAATCAGTGTCTGAAAAAATGGAAGAATGCAAACAAGTTACTGAAGAAATGGAAGAAAGCAAACAAGTTACTGAAAAAATGGAAGAAAGCAAACAAGTTACTGAAGAAGTAGAAGAAAGCAAACAAGTTACTGAAGAAGTGGAAGAAAGCAAACAAGTTACTGAAGTAGTAGAAAGCAAACAAGTTACTGAAGAAGTGGAAGAAAGCAAACAAGTTACTGAAGTAGTAGAAAGCAAACAAGTTACTGAAGAAGTGGAAGAAAGCAAACAAGTTACTGAAGAAGTGGAAGAAAGCAAACAAGTTACTGAAGTAGAAAGCAAACAAGTTACTGAAGAAGAAGAAGAAAGCAGACAAGTTACTGAAGAAGTAGAAGAAAGCAAACAAGTTACAGAAGTAGTAGAAAGCAAACAAGTTACTGAAGAAGTAGAAGAAAGCAAACAAGTTACAGAAGTAGTAGAAAGCAAACAAGTTACAGAAGTAGTAGAAAGCAAACAAGTTACAGAAGTAGTAGAAAGCAAACAAGTTACAGAAGTAGTAGAAAGCAAACAAGTTACAGAAGTAGTAGAAAGCAAACAAGTAATAGAAGAAGTAGAAGAAAGCAAACACGCTATTGAAGAAGTAGAAGAAAGCAATCCCGCTACTGAAGAAAATGTGGAAGAAAGTCAAGAAACTATCAAGGAAGTTGTGGAGGAGACCATTCAGCCAGAACTTGCAAAGAAAGAACAAGTGAAGCCCAAGTTAGAACATACTGCTGACTCACAAGAAGTGGCTGAGGAAGCTATTCAGGTCAAAGCTGCAGAGGCAACTGATTGTCATACTGCTCCTGATGAAGAGAACGGGGTGGAAGAAATAGCTAAGGAAAAGGTGGTTGAAGAAGTGCTTGAAGAAACTGCACAAGCAACTTCTGTGACAAAGGAAAGTGTCTCCAGTCTTTCAAAAGAGGAAAAGGAAAAAGAAGCGGTGGTTGAAGAAACTATGCAAAAAACTAAAGTGACGATGGAAGATGCTCCGGTACCTGGTGATGAGGACGACAAGACTAAAGAATCGTCCGAGACTTTCCAGTCTCAAGCTGCTGTTGCGGATAAACGTGTCAAAGGCGAAGAGGATAAAGAAGTTAAAGATGAAGAAAAAAATACTGCAGCTGATGCCAAACATGTAGAGAACACGGAACAAGTGGTGGAGACTAAAGAAGAAGAGAAAGAAATTGTAGAGGACGTGATTGAAGCAACGCACGTGAAGAAAGCTGAGGCACCAACGCCAGAAAAAAGGAAAGAAGAAGAAAAGGATGAAACTGAGGAACAAAAAGAAGGGGCAGTCGGCGCTAAAAAAGAGGATGTTCAAGAACAGACAGAAGAAACAAAGAAGGCCGACGAGAATGCAGAAGCAACCAAGGAGGCAGATACTGCTACTGAAGCAAGCACTGAATCTCAGACACGTGAAGAGAAAATCTCTAAAGAAACAGAAGAAGTGACAGGAAAGAGTGAAGAAGGCGAAGATGGGAAGCCTCTTGATAATCTGGCGGAAGAAGAAAAAGCTGAGACAAAAAGAGAAGTTGATGCTACCAAAACTGAAGAACAAGAGGAAACTGCCCAAGAAACAAAAGAAGGTAAGTCAGAAACAGATTCAATTGAAGCAGGTGTGACCAGTACACAAGCGGCATCGCCACTACCGCCAGAGGCGGAAGAAGAAATAGGCCAAGAAGATACCAAGAAAGAAGACCAAGACATTAAAATAGAAGTCGAGGGGAATAACAAGAACCAAGAAGAAGAAAGTACAGCTGGGACAGATGTAGAAGCAGAAACTAGCACTGACCGACAGGAACAGCAAGAAGAAAAGCAAACAACAGGGGTCGAAGAAGAATCTCGAAAAAGCACCGAAGTCAGGGAAGAAAGTAGCGTTCTCAAAGAAGAAATAAACACAGAAATTGTTGTCTGCATAAAGAAGGGGAGTACCAGCGAAGCGGAAGAGGAAGTTAAGCCGGCTGCGTCTGTAGGTAAGGAGACAGGTAAGGACAAAGATGTAATCATCGACTACAAGGAAGAGGGACCTGCTGAAATGAAAGAAGAAGGAAAGAAAGAACAAGAAACGGAGAAAGAGGTAAATAAGGAGACTGGAGCTGAAGTGCAGGGAGAGAATGTTCAGGCAGAAGATGAAACAAACATTGAAGAGAAAACGCAGCAGAAAGAAGATAAGACCAAGAAAGAAAGCAGTCAGCTACTTGACCAAGAAACCACGCCTACCACAAAAGCAAAGAGCGGCGATGACGTAGCTCCAGGAAAACAATCCAAACCAGAACCCAGTGCATCTGCTGATGCTAAAGATGCAGAAAAAGAACACATAACAGAAGAAGATAAAATCACAACGGAAGCTACAGCACAGTCTAAGGAAGAACCAGCCGCAGAAGGATCAGATCTACGGGAAAAGACAGCAGAAGATCATAAAGAAACAAAAGAGGAAATCCAACAAGAAGAACCAGTTGCCTCAGAAGAAGATCAACACACAGAAACCGTCCACGATAGGAAAGAAGCTGATGAAAAAGAAACTGGTGATGATGCAAAGACAACAGAAGACGTAGAAACTCGAGAAAGTACAGTTGAAATTGATGAACCAAAAGAGCCTGGAGAAATTACTGAAGCTCAACAAGCAACTTCAGAAGAGAAACCAAAGCAAGCAAACGAAGTAGAAGAAAAGATGGAACACAAAGAAGCACCAAAAGGGGAAACGGAAATAAAGGACGAGCCAGAGAAGCAGCAAGAGATGGCGGAAGTGGAAGAGAAGAGCGCAGACACAAAGACAGAGAAGAAGGAAGACAAACCAGGCACAGAGGAAGATAGAGCCAACAACACTGAAGAAGACATCGATGAAATTGAAGAAGAAGCTCCTCAGGCTTCTGCTACTACTTCTGGTGGAAAAGCTGAGCGTTCACACAAAACAGAAGCACAGGGCAACACTGAACTGAAAGAAGATACTGAAGGGCTCGTGAAAGATTTTGAAGACACGGATCACCCTACAGATGAAGAAATTAGCGCGAGTACTGTGCAGGTGACAGAAACCGCAAGGCATGTTATGTTAGAAGAAAGTCAGGCTGAAGTTTCAGAGGACGCAGCTCAGCACGTCGAAGTAGAAGATACTACAATCGAGGAAGCAGAGCCCAAGATGGCAGAAATCGTCGTCAACAAAGCCGTAATTGAAGACGATGATGATGGAGTGGTAGAGGAACTAATTCAACCCACTATTGTAGAGAAACCTAAAATCTGGATCGCGTTAGGGGGAAACGAAGTCACTGAAGGTGTAGAAACCGTTGAAACTGACAAAGCGACCCCAACAACAGAACAAGTGCAAGCTGATGAACAGACTGCCCCAACAACAGAAGCTGAAGAGGAGACTGCCCCAGAGTCACAATCCAATCAGACCTATGCTGAAGCAACTCCAACACCAGCGTCAACGCCAACATCAACACCAACGAAAACGATAGCCGCAACCTCAGAAGCTAAACACTCAGGACCCAAGGAAACAGAGGAAACCGTCACTAAAGAGAATGGACATGTAGTAGAGGCAGAAGTGCATGGTGATGAAAACACAACCTTGCCAGAATCTGCAATTGAACACAAATCCTCTGATAATGTTGAAACACTGCCATCGGATGCAACTGAAGTAGCGTCAACCAAAGAAGACTCAAAGCAAGAACATACTACAGGAGAATCATTAGATAATAAGGTAACAGACACACAATCATCCGACAATGCTAAAACAGATGCTAAAGAATCTCAGCAATCAGGAGTAGCTCAAGCTAAAGAAACACGCAAATCAGAAGTACTATCCAGTCCTAAAGATTTAGAAAAGAAGAGCAATGGAGTAGGGCCCTCAGAAATTGACAATAATGTGGATGACGACCTCGTAGTGATGAAGTTTGATTTCAAAGAGTACGAGTCGGTAAAAGCAGCTGCCAGAGCTGAATCAGGTTCCACTTCCCCTAGCCCCGGGGTCAGTAGGGCAGTAGGAAGGATAGACGCACGTCGTGGTAGCAGTCCTGTCCCTGGTGCTAGCAGTCCTATACCCAGAGACCTCCATAGCCCAGTACCTCACCCCCATAGCCCAGTACCTCATCCCCATAGCCCAGTACCTCGTACATACAGTCCCGTCCCTGGCACTAGCAAAATGGACGACGATAGTGTCTTTGAGGAAGAGGCTGCATTGCAAAAGGCATCCGGCATCAGAGAAGACCTCAGGTCCTCATCAGTCAATGCAAAAATCCCATCCAAGCAAGAAGATGCTGCAGGAAAACCATTGTCAACACCTGAAGTCAACAGCCATCCATATTCAACCAATGGTGTCAGCAAGCAAGAAGCACAAAGCAAGACCAGTAGTGTCACAGCTGAGTGACCTCTTTCAACCAATGAAATTGCTTTTCTAATGCATCATACATTTATATGACGTCATATTGATGACAGTGACATTTTAACACTATTTCTCAGCAGAATTACATCTGCTTAGGATAACCTTTTATAAAAATCGTTACAGTTATCTCAAATTATTCAGAAAAGAACAAACTTCACTTAATTTTTTTTTAATTAATAAAATTTATCTGAACTGTTGAGAAGCATTTTTAATTGGAGGGATTGGACAGTTCATTTCTGACTCGAAGAGGGGTTCATTTAGATGGCAGTCTGGTGATAACAGGTTTTATACTATACATTTTATTGTATTTAAGTCTATATAACGTTGCCCCCCCCCCCCCCAATTTTAAATTTTATTTTAGATTCTTGTTTAAGTTTAATTTATTTTTTTGTAAAAATAAATATCAGACTTTTATTCATTTTTAAAATGACTTTGCTGACTTTTCATGTTATTTGTGAAGAATCGTTCAGCTTTAACAAACCGTTTAATGGAAGCTAGTGTTAACATTCACAAGTTAGGAAACAAACGTCCATCTTGAAACATTTTTCACAGCATTGTTTCTCATTAATCATTTGACCTTTATTTTGTTAACAGACAATGACGATCACAAGCGTTTTCATACAACCATTTACCATTCACACTACGTGGTTTCTTTCCTTTTCAGTTGGTGTCTTTAATGCATGCTGAAAGCGTCCAGTGTTGCGTCACATTGCTTTTGTTTAAAGCTGAGATATGATCTAAAAAAAAAACTTGCAGAATATGTTTGCTATTGTGAGAAGCATGACGTTTTGCTAACATATTTGCTGTTTTGTTTTAACTTAAAGAGCTGTTTGCATTTCATTTCCCCAAGCAATGTTTCATATTGTGACGTAATAATTTAAAAATTAAAAAAAAATTTCTCTTTATATCATACCTTCATTCATGACATCATTTTTTCCATGCATGCAGAGAGGTAGGAGAGTACAGGCATTCATCGCGCTCATTAATTAGCAGCGTGATGAATGTTGCTCAGCCTGAGGATGGTACGTCATGACGATTTCCATTCACCATCAGTTTTATAGTTATATATTTGGGGGTAGCAGCTTACAGCTTGAAATTTTATTATGTTTGTTGGACCCTCGTGGATTTTCTTTCCAAAGCTGGAAATCTAGCTGATATTGCTTATTATGCAACATTTTATTTGAACATTTAAACCCCATATGTTGCTTCCTGTGTTGTCGTGTTTATGTTTTTATATTTAATCATTTTAAGTACATGTTTCGAACACCGAACCGCATGCATCTGAGTGTACTGGAATGCTTTTTCCAGTTGCTGAGCGAGGCCTATCCAGCACATTCTGCTATGAATTAGTTCCTGTGCTTTTACCGTTGTTTTGCACTATGCTTTATTTTTAAAGCTGAAGCGTACCTCTAATTACACCTGCTGTGGACGTAAACGTGCATCAGGGGCACTGACGCTTTATTTTCCCTTTGTTTTCAGATTAATTATTCAGTCTTGAATAACGTTAATTAATACTTTAGAGCTAAAAAAAAGAAGTAGTAAATTGATACAATATTTGACATGACCTAACCTTTTACCTTACGAACTTTGACCTGTCTGAACAGAGTTGGGTTGCGGTCAGTGGTAGAACAGACACTTGGAGTGCGCTCATCCGGAAGTGCACGAATCTCTGACATCGTAAATGTCAGCCAGACCGAATACGGCGGAGGCGGTGCGTAAATTGAACTTTCAACTTTAGTAGCAGCATTGCAATGCTTGCCACAGTATTCTGAAGTGCAGTGCTTCCTATAACCAAAGTTAACAGCACCATAGTCCTAACAAAGCCTGCTTTGTAAAAATTGGTATTAATATAACCACGGTGATGTGTATTACAATATAAATATCACATATTAAGGCTGTTCATACTTAGCAGTAGCATTTAGACTATAAAGTAAAGGTATTCACAAATCCAGAATCATTTCAGTGTTCATAAATATATAGATAGCAAATGTCCTCTCATGTGTTAAATATAGCAATTTATATGGGAAGTCGCTTGGTTCATTGTAGATATCCGCTTTTCCATTACTGTTTGCACAGAAGTGTATTCCCTCGCTATTGTTAGTGTACCTATGTTATTATCAATCCTTTCGGTATTCAACACAGTATATACTTTGCTGTTTAAAGAACCATGTTCCTAAGCCAACCATTTCATTTTAATGTTTGCTTATCATTTTAAAAGTGTTTACTTGAATTTTATTCCATTATTTTTCTTTGGTGTGCTATTGTCTTACTACAAAAATATTGCTTTGAAAGTATCACATTCCATACACATTAACGCCATTATCATTTTTCATGTAATCATGAACATAATATAAAAGATATCATGATCATTAAATCTTAGTTTGCTGAGGACATTATATTTATCACAAAAAAACATATTTTCATTTTTATTATAAGGAGCTGTATCTCTTTTTCCTTTAGCGACCATTACAATCCTTAAAATACCAATCAGTTGCTTTCAATTTGGGAGCAAACCATTAATTGTTCATTTAATGTTTTCTGTCTGTCATAGTTTATTTGGGGCAAAGTATATTATGCAGGATGCTTCTCTCATTGTTCATAATTATCTTTAACAAGCATATGTTTTGTGCTTACTTTGTTTGAATTTGTGTCAATGCTACACAAGATAGACTCGTGCAATGTGTATGTCCTCGCCTAGTTTTTCTGCTGAATCTTCTCTTTTCTGTAATAACAAATCTTTAGGTTTTTAACCAATATGGACAGTTCCGTCGAAAATATTTTTGAGGACATTCTGTTTGGGATATCATATTCTCTTATTTGGGAAAATTGAATTTTATTTCTGTACTACTGGAATCTGATACATTTAACTGTATCTTCAACAATATCAATGACATTGAAAATAAGTTTTGAAATGTCTAAGTCGAAAATATTTTAGTTGCAATTTAATAGAAGAATGTGTTTTCTTTTACACAATGGCATATATAACTAAAGATTTCACGGTAATACCTTATGTATGACTGAATGTGACATAGAATGCCTTTGACGGATTTTTTCTTTTAGTAGTGAAATCAAACCGATCACAACCTACTTGCAAACTCCATTTAATTAACCTTTGGTATCAAAGCTACTACATCAAATGCAAGTGCTATGCAACGTTAAAACCCGTTACTAATCTCACACAGGTCTGTAGTAGTGGAATATCACAACTCTTCTTATTGTTTACTACTTCTCAAGGCATTGTACTTGATTGGACTATGCAGTGTATATCCATAGCCTTTCAGCCTCTCCACAAATGGAATTAGGTCATTCAGGCTGTACAAAATTGTTACAAGGAAATATTTTGTTCCTTGCTATATTTAACAAACTTTTATGTGAAATGTTTACCACGCTGAACTTTAAACTGGTCCAACCACGAATTGCACGTGTCATATAAAAGCTGACATTCGACCTCTACAAATTATTGTATAACTGCTGATAAAACATTCCCAATCGCTCGATATTAAATTGTTGAATTCCATCTTTTAGTGAAACATCTTTGGGTATACTAATGTATTTTCAAAAATAAATTGTTGACTGTTATGAATATTTATGTTGCTAAAATCAAATTTGTAATAGGGGATTGCGTTTCCGATTATCTGGAGTGTTTAAGTTATGTATGGCTCCTGTTTGGGACACGATATGTTTGATGATTTTGGTTTGGAAACAATTGTCTTTCAATCTTGCATCTATTGCATGATAGCCATCCAACGAAATAGTGTCAAGAAACAAGTCACTTATTTACAAATGAAATGATTATATCTGACGCCACGAACATTGCCAACAACAATCAAACCTTTTATGAAAATTGTTTCTCTTGCGCTGTTAACACCTATCTTTCCAAATAATGGTTATAAATCTCTCTCTCTCTTTTTCTCTCAGTTTGTGCGGTGCTTGTAGCTGCTCTCAACTGCTTGTTCTTGACCTGTAATCATATCATTTGTTACCTACCTTAAATATGGAATATTGTCTTGGGTTGTGCATATTGTTCCAGAACTTAGTTTAATTTTTAGAATAGGTTATTTAAAACCAAGAAATGTCTTACGAAGTACAGAAAGTGGACCAGAAAGAAATATTCTTCTTTTGATATAGAGTGCTGTGAAGGATAATGCTGTTGTCATTAGCTTGTTTTGACAATAATGTAGCAGAAGCTTGAAATGGTGGCAAATGCTCTCTCACACTCATTCTTATTTTTATGCTTTACGACCGGTTCCAACTGTTGAAATTCTTGCAACGTATTCCAAAGAAATGGATCCCAAAATAAATAACACAATTACTAAATGCAATGCTTGTTATGCAGTATTCTGGAACAAGATGTAGAATTCAATAAATCATACGAGTACACTTGTCTTTCATTCCTTGCAATTGTATTTTTCTTTTCTTATTTCATTTGGTGGTGGTTTCTCTGATGCTTATTGTAGAGCTTGTTCACGATGTAAAATGTCACTTAACAAAACTGTCCTTGGGCCAACATTTTCAGCTGGTTGTAATTGCTATCCTTCATTGTGTAAGGTTGTTAAATGTTTACACAAGCTTGACAAAGATGCAAGATCATTACCTGGAATTATATGACTCATTTCTAGATGTTTCGCCTGCGTTAAAGTTTGATATTGCGTATTTCTATTTATCGGTTGTCATTCCAACTCTCTGTGATCACCTTTTTATTTAAATGATAACGTTTATTCCATTCCACTAATGGTTGACTGTGATTCACTAGTTATAAGTGTGACCATATTCCAGATTGAGAGGGAAGCAGTAGGGGCTTTGTGATGCTTTATAGCTGCTAACTGCTTCTTCATTATTGGTCCAATGCTTTAATCGTGTATTATAAATTAATTGTTGTTTGCTTTCAACTTTCTAGTTGGCTTTGTTCATCCATTGTGGGGATTTTCCACGTAAAACATTAATTTATTACTATTGCTTTACAATCTCTGTAACGCGTTTTTTTTCTTTCTTTTTTAATGATTTTTTTTAAAAGCTGTCTGTTTTCAAAAAATGGTTGTCTATCTATATTCTTGCACATCATTTGCTTTTCATTTTCTGGTTAGCAGAAAGAAATAAAGCTTTTACCTTTCTCTACGCAGTCTTTGTCTTTCTTCTGTCCTTCTTAAGGTGTTCTGTGCAGTTAGTCCTGTGCGTGTTTGTCTTTTGACTGTATTTTAACATTGCACGCAACACTTAAAGCCAATATTGTAATGGCCAGCTTCTGATACACAAGCATAGCATATTGCATACCAGACACTTTACTGTTCTGGGATCATCATCATGAGACTTATCTGAAACGTAGCGCTTTCAGCACCACTTGCAACAGTAAGGACACTTTTAAAAATGTTATCATGATTATGTAAAGGTGTATTATCAAACTTTCCATTTCATACTTTGACAGTTTTATGCAATTCAATTGTACAATAACTAGTCCAGCAACTAATGTTATGTTCACACTAACCGCTTTGATGGCATTCCTAGAGCATATCGCTACTTTAAACAGATTAGTACTGGTAGCGCATTTTTTGCTGGTAACACATTTCTAATACAATTGTACTTGAAGAAATAAAGGTGCCTCTTAAACACTTAAGCAGCACATTTAAAAAAATTACTGACACAATGACAACATAGAATTTAGTATAATAGATAGTTATTTTTAATATTTTTGTTAATCAACAAATAAAATCAAAGTGAACGAGCAACTGTCGGTACAAATGATATTTTACACTTACCGAAAAGTACAGCTCTGTGGCTTTAATTATGTGCCTAATTCTTGTGCCCCACTCCCGCGCCTTCCCCTCCCCCATCCCTACCCGGCCTTTCTCCCCCAATCCCCACTCCCGCATCTCTAGAAGTATTGTTTTCTACATAAATTAATTGTTTTCTACATATAGTAATTGTTTTATGATCCCTAGAACATTCGAGTGATGTAGACTTTTAACAATGTCTTTACAATTGAGCCTTTAGCCCCAACCCCCATCCCAACCCCTAAAAATAACATTAAATGTATTAATAAATAAAACAAATCTTACCCCCTTGATGAAAGTAAACATAATAACAATATTTATATCCCTATCAACAACAACAACAACAACAATAATAATAATAATAATAATAATAATTATAATAATAATAATAATAATAATAATAATAATAATAATAATAATAATAATAATAATACATAAATATGATTTAAAATATGAACTTATTAATAACAAATTTAAGACTAAACATCTATTCTGTTAGCATTGCTAATAACAATACATTACATATAATAATAATTAAAAACAACACATTTAAGGCTGAACATCAATTATATTAACATTAACAATAATAACACATTAAAAAAAAATACCAACAACAAATTTAAAACTGAATCTCTTCTCCGTTGGTGGTGGGACTTGTAGACTCCCACATGTCCATGAAGATGATGCACGGCGAGGTGTCAGCCAAGACCACTTACCAGAGAACCGCCAACGGTCCTGTCGCCATTGCCGAGACTCACCCCGAGGGTAAATTCATCGTCCTCGAGAACAACCCCAGCAGCGGCGTCAGGAAGGTAGGTGTTACTTTCAATTTGCGTTGTACATGAGATGAGATCCTTCCGACTCTCCTCTCCTACGCCTCTGATTCCTCCCTCCCTTCTTCACTCCCTTACTGATCCCAAGCAACCGCAAGGCAGATTTAGATGAATTAACGAAAACTAGCATTGGCGACGTCATAAAGGAATGATGGGGGGGGGGGGGGGGGATCTTGTGTATAATGTTCGCCCACGTTAAAACTTCGAGAGGGTGGTTCATGAGATGAAAAAAAGATCATGAGAGGAGGGATGTCTTTGTTGTAAAGTGACTGGCCTCCAGTGTTACCACTAGAGTTGTTTCTGCAGATCTTTTATGCGAATCAGGGGTGAGTCCTCTTTCAGCGAAGTTATGGTCTTGGTTTTGTGGTCATGATTCGGCTCTTTGCAGTCCACTTGACCCTGGAAGCAATGAATAACTAACTAATTAACTAACACAAGATCCTACCGGTTTTTCAATTCCCCTCCAAGTCACCAGCAGAGGTTACAAAATGCTCATTTCATTTGACATTACAGATTTTACCTTAGTGATTCTTCCTCAGCGACAATAAGGGCTTATTATTTGTTCATTCCAGAAAATTAAAAAGAGGATTCAAATAGCGAAATATGGAGTGCACCAAGTGAAATGCCATGGAATACACATTGAAAACATTAATTATGATTGAAAATGACAAAAATGCATTTTGTGAGCTCATAAGCAGAGGAGACAGACGGCTGTAGGCCAAAGGAGATAAAACACACCACATTCAAATGTTCTCCGTACATGTATTTCGCTATACCCTTCTTCACGATCAGTTAAAAGCTAACTCTTAAGATTCATGACTAATGATCATGCCTATTTATGGCGGGTCTTGTAGGACGTGAACCTGATGAACTGGACCCTGCAGCGTACAGTGGACAACAAGAGGAAGATCGTCTTCAAGTTCCCACCCAATGCCGTCATCAAGCTTGGCAAGACTCTCAAGGTACAACGATTTAAACATTTTGTTCCCCTTTCTCGATTTCTTGATTTGTTTGGGGGGTCTCGATGTCTCCATTTCTTGATTTTTGTCTCCCTGTTTCGATTTCTTGATTTTTGTCTCCCTTTCTTGATAGCACCAGCAGTCAAATTTGTTTTCTTCTTCAAAATCTGTTACTTTAAACCTTTGACCTACAAGGTTAGGGTTTATTTCATCTACTTTTACAACTACCTCAATGCGACTACAGATTTCATTCATATAGTTGTCATCATCGTCATCTTCTTCTTCATACATAGATTTGTAAACTAAGAGCGCACAAATCTCGCGCAAAGAAAAGAGTGATTCAAGGCCCATCTCATGTCTTATTCAACATAAAGATTGTTTTCACCACAAAGTCTGCCAGACAGATTTGCCTCTGTTCAAACGAAGTCACTGTAATGTCATTCAGCAAGTCGAAGATAGAGATAGAATCACACAGATGTCCAGTCGTGTTTGTAGCTTTGGCTTAATTCCATAACGTAAGAACTGCTAGTAGGAGATGAAAGTTACCCACCTTTCCTAAATGCTCGTGATGGAGATGATGTTGATGCTATCATGATAACCTCCTTTGTTCAAATGGCCGAGATTTTTGATGCGCTATCACGGTGACACTATGCGGTTTTTTATGCTGTTACAGATCTGGGCCCAGAGCTTCAGCTCTGAACGTGGTGCTGGTGACCTCGTCTTCAACGAAGAAGAGACCTGGGGAACTGGATCACAGATCACTACCACATTGTTCAATGACAAGAACGAGGTCAGTTGCTATGGAAACGATGTTTTAAGTTATAGTTGCTATGGGAATTGTTTTGATAATAGTGTTGCTTTGGTAACCAGGTTTTATGTTAATAGTTGCTATGGGAATAGTTTTGAAAGCGTTGTTGCAAGGGAAAGATGGAATACATGTTGTATTTTTGTAATCAATTTACTTTGTATGCATGCTGTCTTTATTTTTAAATATTATTTTATTTATTTATTTATTTATTTATTTATTTATTTATTAATTTGTTTGTTTATTGATTTATTCATAATATTTTCTGTGTTATTTTCCAGGAGAAGGCCAGTCACATCCAGAAAACGCTCTACTCTTAGGAAATGACCTTCCCGTGACCTTCACCCATTGAAACGTTTCCATGACCACCACGTAACATGATGAGACCACTCCTTTCGCGATTTCATATTTCGTCCTGACCTTCATTTGTGTCTTTTCATGGTAGCGTAGTCAGTAGGTCATTGTGTAAGAAAGAAAACCAAGCTTCGAAACTAACTGCAGCACACACAAAAGTTGACACCGTTTGCTAAATTATGGAGTTGCACTTTCGTTTTGGAAACAGGTTTTGACAGTTCATACACACACAAGAATGCCCTGCAAAAAAGAGATTTAATGAAGAGATTATTAAGAAGTTAGACAAACGCGTGTAAGACGAGAACGGAAGCCAATGCTATTATCTATTGTTAGTGACAATGTTTATTGTGAGTAATTGTTAGCGTGTTAAGATCAAATGACGAAGCGTGACAATGGACGACGTTTGATGCAACAGAAGCAGACTGATTTTGACTCTACACTTGTATCGTTTCCAAAACGAAAATGTACTCATAATTAGTGAACGTGACAACTGACTGTTTACTTTCTATGCAGCATTCTTTTGCTGCATTTATCAAACTCTATTCTTTTGCTTAACTGTACAGGAAGTACTGTCTGAGTCAAATACTTAGCTTATTACCTTTGTAGATAGTTTAGTGGTCCTTTTAGTGAAGGTAATTCTATTTCTTCCAAATGTTCATTAGTTTGACCAAAATAGTAGCTTTTGTATTTAACATTCTGTGAAACGTTCCACGCATTTCCTATAAATGTCTATGCACATTCGGAGTTTTGCAGCATTGTTTTTGTGCTTTCGTAATCAGTTCCGTAGTTATTAATTATCCGTAGTTCGAGTGCAATGTTAGCTTTACAACTGGGGAAATTCATGGTTGTGGTGTTGCGATGTACGCGGTATTTAGTTCTTCAAAATTGAGTACTCTATGCATAACATTATTTTATTTATTTATTTTTTAAACTTAAAGCATACATTGGTTTTGTTTTTAATTTGACTTGTATACGATAGAAGGGGAAATAATTCCACCCTTGCTTTCACGTTTTCCACTTGATTTGCTTTATGCAAAGGGAAATCATTTTGTTTTATGTGTAAGGGGAAAAAACGTGATTTGTGTTCTTTCGTTTATTTCTCGTGCTTTATTTCAAACAACTTTTGTACATAATTTCTGTTTGTTGAAGCCATTAATTTAAGTTAAACGGTAAGCGTAAACTGATAATTATAAAACTCTATATATAACTTTTTAATGAAAGCTTAATTTAACTGTTGGCGATACTTTCATCTCACTATGCCACAAGTCTGGCAACCTTAATTGAACGCATTTGAAAAAAAATGTTTTACAAGAATCTAATAGTTATTTATTTACATTTAACTCCTAATATTTGTATGTATATTTTTTTCCTTCTTAAAATTATGGGACCGGAAAGTTGCATATAAATTTGAGATCGGCGCAAACGTTGTCTGACTCAACACGTTTTCAGTTTGGTGCTAATTGTAAGCATAGACAAAAGCGCGTAACCTGTACTTGTTTAACACATTCCATTACATTTATCTACGTTTCATGTGATACTGTTTGTATTTTTGCGTTCACAGGAAGACAAACGATTGGTTTATTTTTTGTTTAAAAATATGCTGATTTATTTAATTTGCAAAGAACTTGTCTGATTTTCAAGTTTGAAAGTGTTAATAGTTTTCAAGTTTAGGAAAATTCTATAAAGTACTATTTTCCGAGATGCCGACGTTTTTATAAAGGACAGTCGTAAAATCTGTGAGTTAACGTGTTATTTGGCAATAAATATATCGGCAGAGTTATAAGGAAATTGTTGATTTTGAAAGCTTTTACAAAAGTGTACATGTTTATAAAATTGAAGTTTGGTTGTTATTAACTGTTAAAAGTATTTGTATAATTACGTTCATTACAAACAGCAAGCAAGCGCAGGCAGCAGAAAAATGCTATAATTCCATGGTTGTGCTCTTTTCCAACGAAACATTTTTAATTGCATTCCTGAAATTGTGTTTTTCTAACGTGTTCATTATTTCAAATCATTATCCTGTAATGTGTCTTTTGGAATCAGAAAAAAAGAATGTCTTTTTAACTGATTTTGTGCAAACACGATACAAAATACCGGGACATCTGTGAAAAAATTGTCATTTTCCTAAAATTATACTCTTTAAATATATGCATTTTTGCTATTTCGCTAATGTTTGTTAGTGTGTATACTGTTGTAATGTATATTGTTTTTATTAGAATAAAACGTTTTCTACAGAAAAAATAACTTGCCCGAGTTTTGTCATTTGTATTTTACATAGGTATTTTTTGTCGTAGTAAGGTAACAATTTATTGGCTTTTATTTTGTACAACGCTTTTCTTATGACAATAGATTATGGAAAATGCAATCCAAAAAGCTTGTGAACAATTGGCCCTTACCTGGAGAGCGCGTGTTTGTTTTATTTTTAGAATGCTGCAAAGCCACGTGACCAGGGAAAAGCAAGACAAAAACCACAAACAACACGTAAAAAAGTTGTAAACAAAGGGCAGAGACCAAACGTGTACGCATGTACTTATTGTGTTAAATCTATTTTTTAAAATGCCATGAACGCGGGGTTGTTTAAAAAAATAAAAATAAAAGCTGGCTAAAAATTACAAAACAGATGAAAATAGCGAGAGGAGACGTGTATGGGTTCATTGTGGTGTAGAGCATGTGTGTAACTGTCTATTGTCATACTAACACCAGTAGACTGATGTTCTTGCATGTGGTGTAATAAAAGTGTGCGGGCATTAAGCATGTACTTGTTTGTAGGATTTCGTGCCTAACGCAAAACGCATTGATTATTGCCTGTGCATGCTTTTGCATTGCTTAAATGTACTGTTGCACTTTGTTGTTTTGACCATGCTGTTTTGTCTTGTGACCTCTCTACCTCTCACAGCTATCGCATGTGGGCAGAGTAGAGTGCTGTCTGCATTATTTATTTAGTAGAGAGAGGGACGCTATTCCGAGAGCTACGGGCGCCTGTGCTCTCTCTATCCCTCTCTCTGTTGTTTATCTTCACAAAAGTTGAAACCCGCTGACCTAAAACAACAGAATTTTGTCTATATTTTATTTAGGCTGGAAATCTCAAAACATCGTAGAGTTACGTTTGTTTTGCACGTAACACGTCAGCAGAAACGAGTTTTTGACAAAAGTTGAATTTTTGCTTCAAAGCAAGACGCTAATCCATTTAACTTGGCCGCCATTTTTCCCTCCTACGATTCCCACCCAACCCCCTCTCTCTCCCTCCCTCCTCCTCCTCCTCTCTCTCTCTGTCTCTCATTCCATCCCTCCCAGCTGTTAAAGTTATACCGGTTGTATAGTGATTGCATGATTTTCGCTTTCGCGTTTCGTATTTCGCCCGAGAAAAAGAAAAAGCACTTGCATCAATGGTTGTTTCAGTTTCATTAAAAAAAAAAAATTCTCTCCTGCACATCTAATTTATTGTTTATCTATAATAAAGGCATAAGTTACCGCGGATTGAAATAAATAAATAAATATGGTTATAGATCTATGCATGCCTAGGCTATGCTGTAGTGGAATTACAAGTAATAGTCACAGGCTAATCGTTCGTGTAATTGTTCATCAATGTTGAGTGTTGAGTCTAATGATAGCAATAAACAACCAAATCCGGTTTATAAAGGAATTGCTTTTACATTACAAGGTATTGGCGATTTCCAGCTTAAAGAGCTGCTCTAGGCGCTGACCGAGCTTGATTTAACTCAAGCTGTCCAAGGCGCCAACTTGTTGCTTGATGTGCCCTGTCTAACGTCCCAGGCAACTGAGCTTTCATTGAATCGCAGCACAATAAAACACAAAATAGCTTGTGTTTTCTTCTTCTTTTGGTGTATGTATTAAAGATTCCTTTTTATTGTCGTGTGAATTTATTATTTTGTACTGTTAAGTAATGAACTGTCATTATTTCCTCTATATATGAACTGCTTGCTCGTATTAGATCACCATGTAGACAAATGTAAAAATAACTACGATTTTTGCTCTGTGTGTCTGTCTCTGTCTCTCTCTTGAAGTTGCGAACAATGTCAAAGCTACGCTTTCTTCATTGGTGTATTCACTCTGTGTGTGCATGCATGCCAAAATGTGAACATTTGTCTTTAGATTTGCTTACAACTGTTTCTTTGAATTGCTTGGCTTACTCAATAAAATCTTGCGTTACGTGGCATGGGATAATATTATTTTCTTGTCCATGTATTTATTTCAATGTAACAAATATTGATTGCATGCATAGTATACCGTAAATAAAATGTATCTGTATCCAAATGAAATATGTGTTCATTCTATGTGCTTGTTTGTGTTCTGATATTTATAATAATAGCTTGTTGAAGTGACGGTGTTTTATAATTAGGTCAGTTTGTTGTTATTGGTTTGTATTGTAGTTATTTATATTGGTTGTTGTGATACACTGTATGTTGTACGCATGCAACAATTGGCTGTTAACTATTTAATTTCGGTGTCACTAACTATCGTAAGCTGCCACGTTGATACTATGTTCAGCCACATCACCGTGTAAGTGTTTGATGGAGAAGGGGAGAGTGGGTGCATGCGTGTGCTTCGTGTAATTACAAGTGTGTGTGAGTGTGTGTAATGCCTATGCGTGCATTCATGTGTGCGTGTGTGTGTGGTTGTGGTTGTGTGTGTACTTGTATAACCGCACAATGGGAGATTTTTTCATATAAACATGGTAACAAACGGGGTACTAGAAAAAAAAAAGGAAGCAAAAATCTTCCCCCTTTTTTTTAAAACTACATTTTCCACTCGAAAACGGTATAGCGTAACCCTAAATATGGAGAAATCACATCTTTCCCATTTGTCGAAAAATGGGGCAGACGAGTGTGTAAATTATACACACCTGCGCTACGAACAAAATCAAGTTTGCAGTGCAGAGTACCCATCAATCCTGTACGTCATTCATAAATTTACTTAATTTTATCAAATACAACATTTGATTTGAAAATAACACTGAGAAAATTCCCCAATTGTATCCTATTTTGGTAATATTCTCAATTGATCGGCTTATACACACAATATGTGTGTGTGTGAGGGTGTGTATTCATGGAGTTACGGGGTGCTAAACTTGCCTTTTTTTGCAAAAAACCCCGGGGTTTTAGGCTAGCGCCCCACTTTTTTTCAGCGCCTCACTTTTTTCTAAGTACATGGGAGTGTTTTTTAGTACAAGGAAGTGCCGTGGTTGTGCAAATTAGGGTTAGAAGACGAAATAGGTCAACGTGTTGATGAAAAGAGCCATTTTCGATCTTATTCTTACATTTATATGAATTTTGCGCTCTTTCCGTTTAAAAAAAAAGGCTTTCTGATGACTACGTTTCGTCCAAAACCCCAATTTGCCATGAATACAGACGTTGTATGTGTGTGTGTGCGTGTGTGTGTGGGTGTGGGTGTGTGTGTGAACACAAATTTTCCCTCACAAGCAATTTCTTTTCTTTTTTTGTTGTTACGAAATGTAATTTTTTTTTAAATTTCTTCAAAATACTTTCTGCTTCTTCGGACTATTATTGCATCATTTTACTCATGCCCACAGATTGGAAAAAAGATGAGCAGTTGAAAATAACCTTAGATACACTCTGATTCTACACATAAAGAAATCAACCGGATTTTACAACAAAGTTTCGTTCTCAATAAAAGGAAGACAAACTTTTCACAAACTTGTTGAACAACGTCTTCGGTTATGTCCCTTGCGTCAACTACGAATTACATTGACATGGAACTCCACACAACGACGAACTCGGGCTCACTGACAAATCCATTCTCTGTTGAATAATCATCAAAAAATCATTTAACCATGCAAAGAAAGAAGAATGAGTACATAAATCTATAAACACAATCACTCAATGAACGAACTATAATATTCTAGTAATTTAACAATTCAACGAAACGGCTTGAGCTAGGTCATGCTTGTATCGACCAGCGCCTTAAGCAGATCTTCTGCTGGAAACGCGCTATACAAGAATAAATAAATAAATAAATACATAAATAACCATAATTCCCATCAAACCATCAATCGATAAAACATTCAGTGAGTCGAACAGTCAATCTAATCAACCAAACTAATCAAAGCCAGTGTCAGTAGGTTGCAGTCTTCCCGTTCTTCGTTGTGGAACAGTTGCCTATAGCGGCGGCGGGAGGAGGGGGTTTAGCTCAAAGAACTGCTCAAGGCGCTGATAAGGCGAGTTCAGGGTCTCACTCGATCTACCAATATTCATTCACATAATCACATAATCAGGCAACTGTCCATCCATTCATTGAGTCACGCGCATGATAAACCCACTACACTTCTTCAGCTGTTCCCAAGAAAGGCTCCCATAGACTGGACATCCAGGCATTTTGCAGATTGTATCGTCATCATCATCATCATCATCATCATCATCATCATCATCATCATCATCATCATCATCATCATCATCATCACCAGCACAACTATCTGCTTTTCTCCATCTCATAATTCTCACGACCAGCACAACCGCCACTGTGTTCTTTCTTTTTCCATAGTCGTCGTCGTCATCATCATCATCATCATCATCATCATCATCATCATCATCATCATCATCATCATCATCATCATCATCATCATCGTCATCATCATCATCATCATTATCGTCTTCTTCTTCTTCTTCTTCTTCTTCTTCTTCTTCTTCTTCTTCTTCTTCTTCTTCTTCTTCTTCTTCACCTTCGTCTTCTTCCGAAAGTCATCAAAGCAGTCGAAGATTGTCTTCTCGTCAGAACTGAGATGAAGATGAAGACGACAAACACACCCCCCCACCCCCCCCATCACCACCTACCAACAATCACCACCACCATATCTATCCATCCTTTGATACATCTCTTCTTCTTCTTCCCCTTACTGTTTTGGTCAAAGTAATGGAAGATTCTCTCCACGTCGGGACTGAAGGTGATGACACCATCCTGGTCAGTATCGGCTCTAGAGAACAGCATCTCCGCCGACGCTTGGTCCCCAAGCCCGAGGCTGATCCACTTCATCACGAACTCCATCTTCTCCACTCGGCCATCACCTGCAACAAAGGCAGAAAAAAAAATATTAACCCGTTTCTTTACTGTGGTTTGGGGGCGACGCCGAGTAAAATTAAAAAAAACAACAATAAAAATAAATAAATAAATAAATAAATAAACATCAATAAATTACATTGGGTCCAATGCATAGCGGCAGACTTCACACGAAGTTATCAACGTAATGCATGAGACAGTAAGCCGCACCTAAGTTACCAACTAGGGTAGTCGAGATCGGAAGTGGACTACGAGCTCGAAGTTATGAACTACGCAAAAGCAAACATGGCGTGCCCATGCGTTCTTTGATGTAGGCAGCAAAATCACCGATTGCTTCAAAGAAATCGAGTATTTAGAGACATAACACATCCATTTGAAGTGTGGAACAATAGTAAAATTCTAAAAAGATTCCGATTGCCGAGGCACACGATTTTAGAGCTAGCCAATGTGCTAGAAGACAGCATCGAATTTCCCCCTAGTAAGAAAGAGGTCACTCAGCCCCTTGTTGCAGTTGTTGTGTAGTATGTAGGAGGCATACGAGTGTACAAAAACGAAACTAAAAGACTTCTGAGCCTGTGTGACTGCACACTGTATGAGGAGAACACAGTATTTATAATGTATTTTT
>CM072527.1:17318451-17328451 GCA_036898135.1 Oncomelania hupensis | reverse complement strand
CGCGTGAAAATCTCGACGACTTCGTGCTTGAGGTACTGTAGCTGTCAGCTGTTCGGTTCTTTGCGCTACCTTGCACATCAGACGGGCTTGATCAGGGTCAACGATAACTAGCCGGACGTTCTGGGTGCATCTGCATTCTGCAAATCAAGCAAACCAGGACGTATGCACTTACGAAGGTAGCGATCCGGTGCACGTGCACCTTAACGAGTAGAAACATTGATCTCCCCTCTTCTCATACCTCCATCCACACCCCACTCACATCCACTCTTTCTATCCATACTTCATTACACAAGCATAACACGAGCCTGCATTATATTATTTTTTCTAAAGAATGGACGAGTAAATGAAAATATCCCAACAAACCAGCCAAAAATAATTACTTATAAAAGGATGTTACCCCGTGAAAACGACTTGCAGCGCTGCTGCCACTGCGATAGCTCCCAACCCCAACTGGACTAGGCAAACTATTATTTACTCAATTTATCAATTAATCAATTAATCAGCCCGACAATCGGGCAAACACTGAAAAACTCATCAATCATCCACCATTGAAGAGCCGAGGAAACAGGAAAATGGCCGTCTGCAAATGGCTGTGGTGTTGTTCACTAACTTCTCGAAAGATGGCATCTAATATGAATTACGTCCAAAATGCTATTATTAACTCCAGTTCTATCTCCTTAGCCCAGACAAGTCACTTTTTCTGTTTTACATAAAACAAAGACGGAAAGGGAAAATACAAAACATCAAAACTGAAACTAAACAATATCAATAAATGTACATTAGTTTTTATTTTAAATTCTGATATAATTATATAGTCTTGAAAGGAAAAGAAAAACAAAAGACAGGTATGTGGTCATTCTTATAGACGACTGTGCTCTTACGTGCGACAACCTTACTGATAAAAGTGGTTGGAAAGTCGAACCCTTGAAATCTTTCCTACACACCTTCAATAGAACATTATACAATGTCAAGATAAGGAGAAGATAAGAAGAAACGGCTGGTACAAGCTTACTATTTGTCTGTCCTGAAACTTAAGCTTATCAAAAAAAAACCATTTTAATCATTACATTACATTACATGATTATTGCTTGAGGTCCAGCGGATTCTTCCGAGCCAAATCAGGACCGCTTTTTTAAAATCAGTATTTACACTAATTTGTACATATATAATACAATACAATACAATAAAATACAATACAATACAATACAACACATCTTCATTACCTGGAAGTATAAATCTGATTAATAATAATAACAATAGTAAGTAATATAGGAGCGTTGTGGCCAAGTGGGCTAAGGCGGGACTAACTTGCCTTGTCCACAGGCCAGAAACCAATGGCGCCTGACAGGTGTGGGTTCGATCCTGCATCGGGGCGTTATGTTTCTCCGAATATTATTTACTTTCGACTCGGGCAACGTCTCGGGGGTTTTCTCCGGGTACTCCGGTTTGCTCCCCCAGCAAAATTTCAAAAAATTTCAAAAATATAAAGAATTTCTAAATTTCAAAAAATCACAACTAATGTTAGGTAGGTTGGGTTTGGGCGCGCCACAGGCTGCGACTACGCCTTCCACAGGGGAAGTGGCCCAGAATTTCCCGATAAAAAGGGACAATAAAGCATTAATAATAATAATAATAATAATAATAATAATAATAATTATTATTATTATTATTATTATTATTATTATTATTATTATTCTTATTATTATTATTATTATTATAGTAATAGTAATTAAAAAAAATAATAATAATAGTAACTTAATAGTAATTTAAAAAAATAAAAATAAACATATAATAATAATAATAATAATAATAATAATAATAATAATAATAATAATAACCATCATCATTATCATCATCATTTATATTTTGTAATCTTAATTCCGTTTTAGCACAACGACGCTCTGAACCCCATTTTTTTTCTAAAATATAGGCTTACATGTGTGCGGTTTAAATAATTAAAATGAGTCCGAGATATGTTTGTCAAACTTTTACTTTAGATAACCGATAATATAAAAGTTCATATTAGTGAATATAGGAATATAATTATGCACATAGTTATGCACCACATTATTGAATACAGGAATATATGCAAATGGTTCTCTTCCTATGAAGTAGACATTTTATACGTTTTTGCCGCAATTTTACTATTGATCTCATACGCACATGGAAATATAGTATAGTATAGCTGTGACGATACAGACTCAATTAATTAACCACGCGACTATGAAGCGAGAAGAATGAATGAATGTAGTGTGGGTATGACGCAATCAAATATAAATGACGAGAATCGCTGTGACGTCATATATATATTTCAGCCCAGCTCTTCAATACAAGTTGACAATGTTTTATTCTATTCAAAATAAAACTTGGAAGGTAAAATAACAGTTAATTTTTCAGAACACTTATTTAAATTATTACCTCTCAATATTCATGGAAAGATTATAACTCCGTGTTAGCGACGCCTAGCAACCGAGAGAATAGTTGTCTTTGGAGACCTTTAGCAACAACAGTTGGAAACTGAGGCTGTAACCCGCAACACGTAGATTTGTGGTCAGAGCAGAAAACAGTGCGCTTAAGGGTTTACAACTGGCCCACTCACTTCACAGTATAGTATAGTATAGTATAGTATAGTATAGTATAGTATAGTATAGTATAGTATAGTATAGTAAGTATAGTATAGTATAGTACAAAACAAGGAAATGGAAACTTACCTCTAGAAGTGGATTCACAAAATGGAGGGGGGTCAAAGCGAAGACGGGACTGAGTATAGGCTGTCCAGTATTGACCGAAATGGCCCCTGACCTTTTGACCAATGACTTCGTAGAAGTTGACCCGGATCTACTGTCTCTTAATATAGCTTCTGCACATTTCGTTGAAGA
This sequence comes from Oncomelania hupensis, assembly GCA_036898135.1. NCBI lineage: Eukaryota > Metazoa > Mollusca > Gastropoda > Littorinimorpha > Pomatiopsidae > Oncomelania > Oncomelania hupensis. The sequence continues at coordinate 17,325,572 of CM072527.1, read as the reverse complement.
TAACATTGTTTGGAAGATCGATCCATCATAATAAATCTTTAAGAAGGACAATTGATGTTTTTCTTAAGGGTAATTCTGGAAGGTCCATGGCTTTTGGTGCATGAGTCGAAGTAAAGCATATTTTTCACATTGCATGGCTGAGATATATTACTGCTGGTTTGTTAGTTGGATGGGTACAAATATGTACATGGATGAATGGATGGGTGGGTGGATAGATGGATGGTTAGGCAAAAGTGTTAGCTTGGTGGTCCAGGTTTTGTATGAGTGAAAGACGTGGTTGATGCATTGAATGAGTGTTTTTAAGTGAATCAACTTAGATAAGTTATTCTGTTATTTGACGGACTTGTTGAGAGACTGCTTTAAAGGCGGCTTAATAATAATAATAATAATAATAATAATAATAATAATGTTCGTCATTTGTAAGGCGCCTTAGCCTAAGGATCAAGGCGCTGGCCGATACAGGATCTAACTCAAACCGCCCGAGACGCCCACCCGCAGCCTTTGGGCGCATGGTCTGACGCACGGACAACTGAGCACAATCCTGGGCAGCCAGGGATGGGGGAGAAGGACCAAGTGCATGCTGGGTGTGTTCTTGTTACCGGCACTCACCGGTCTAGGACATGAGCGTCAGGATCTTTAAAGTCCGTTATGATGGAATGTATGCGACACACAGACTAGACCTCGGTTTATACTCTCATCCGAAGGAGTAGGAAAACAGGAGTAAAGTGTCTTTCCCAGGGACACAACACAGTGGCCCGGCCAGGGCTCGAACCCGGGACCTTCAGATCCGCAAGCCGAAGCACTACCATTAGACCACAATAATAACAACAAACAACAACAACAACAAGAATAACAATAATAATAATAATAATAATACTAATAATAATAATAATAATAATAATAATAATAATAATAGTGGTAGTAGTAGTAGTAGCAGTAATAATACTAATAATAATAATAATAATAATAATAATAATAATAATAATAATAATAATAATAATAATAATAATAATAATAATAATAATAATGATTGCTGTGGATGTTGGAGTAAACCAGAATCAAAATTATAATAACAATTCTTTATTGTGTCCGCAAAACAAAATCTATGGAATTCCTTTTGTTAAATTGTTATTTTTACCACTTTCAGCTAAACAATCTTTAATTAGAAGCATATTTTATAAATAATCATTTGTTTATAAACAATGTAAGATTTCTCTAAATAATATATTATATCGGTAAATAACTTATTATGTAAATAAGGCTGTTACACCGAAATCACTCACACAAGCGTTTACGTTTACGTTTCATAGATTATAGTCCCCAACCCATCAGCCTAAAGGGGACTATCTAGTTAAGGTTGCATTATGTAATAAGATTTCTGGATGTAAAAAATAGTCAAGCTCACTTAAGCCGTGAGTGCATTACTTATATAGCCTCTCTGCACTCGGGGAAAATTTTGAACATTCCAGCATGACACAATAACACCCAATCAAAACCAAACTCGTCATCGGAACTACGCATTGCCTTACGTAATATAACCTTGAAGAATCGCTTAGTTATTACGAGAGGTATCTGGAAGCCCTCGGTCGATAATAAACAAGAAATTCCAGAAAATTCTCATAATCGACCGACGAAAATTATCAACAACTAGTGGTTTTAGTACCCTGGCAAGCCAGGGTACACATGATGCTGTTTAAAATATAGACAGAGAGAACTTTTGTCTGCGAGTTTCATTTGGACGATGATACCTCCCCATATCCCCCTTGATACCTCACCATACCCCCCCTGATATCTCCCCGTCCTCCCCCCCCCCATGATGCCTCATCATACCCCCTTGATACCTCCCCGAACCCACTTCCCCATACCCCCTTGATACCTTCCATACCCCCTTGTTACCTACCTGTACCCTCCTTGATACTTCCCCGTTGATCGTTTCGCAGGTATGGATGAAAGGAATCGACCATCACCATACCCCCTTATATATACCCGTATCCCCGTTATGCCTACCCATGCCCCTTTAAACCTACCCGTAGCCCCCTTTTACCTACACGTACCACCCCATCCCGATCCTTGGTAGTAGTAATAATAATAATAATAATAATAATAATAATAATAATGATAATAATAATAATAATAATAATAATAATAATAATAATAATAATAATAATAATAATAATAATAATAATAATAATAATAAATATAGAATAATACAAATAGAAATCAGAAAAAACACCAAGGTTTTAAAATAAAATTTGATATAAGATATTATAATTGTTATTATAATAATAATAATTATTATTATTAATAGTTTATAAGTAATAATAATAATAATAATAATAATAATAATAATAATAATAATAATAATATTGAATATAGAATAATACAAATAGAAATCATAAAAACACCAAGGTTTGATTGATTGATCGATTGTTGCTTTAGGTCCAGCGGACTCTTCCGAGCCAAATCAGGACCGGAACACCAAGGTTTTAAAAGAAAATTTGATATAAGATATAATAATAATAATAATAATAATAATAATAATAATAATAATAATAATAATAATAATAATAATAATAATAAATTAAAGGTAAAAAGTCTAAAATAAAGAAAAATATCCATATTGTAGTGTTAAAAAAAAACAACTAAAAAACTAAAAAAAAAATATGGCCCGCGCGAGTATCGATCTTGGGTCGCCCGAAACCGTAGGCGAAATATTAACCCACTAAGCTACCAAGGCTTCGTAGAAAAACCATGAATTTTTTGGTCTATATGGGAAAACATGCTGAAACCTCAATTTGATTTTTAATGGAAGCGCGCGGAATGAGGCTATTGCAGTTTGTGGACATTTTGTTTATTTATTTATCTCAGAAACGGTTAAACGTTCGGTAAGGAAATGTCGGCTATAACGATTTGGGTGGTTTTGAGCACACAGCAGGCCGATCAGCAGCTCTCAGCACCTGCCCAGATCAGCGTCCATAGGAGACAAACTTTATAGTAGAGGCCTAGAAGGACTTCCGGCTAAGCAATTTATATATATAGATATACAAAGCTTCTTGCAACAGCGCGAACTCGAACCAAAGCTAAATACACGCTATTATTGCATGCTTTGCAAAACAAAATCATGGAAACTATCGTGCGCGCCTATCGGATATGTCGTGCGCGTCTCAATCGTAACAGAGGCATTTTGCTAAATTATGAATTATTTACCTATATAATGCATTATTTTGCAGATTGTGTGAAATAATGTATTATTTAGACATGTTTCTAAATAATGATTTGTTACTCAGCTCAGTTGTTATTCAGCTCATTTGATTATATTATTCAGCAGAATTTGCTACATTTATTAATATATTAATAATGAATTACTTAGAAGATTTTACTAAATAATGCATTATTTATGTAAACAATTCATTGTTTTGTGGACTACAATTTTCATAATAAGTTAGGGGATTTGCAGATACAAGTTGTAGAGTGCGGTTGTGGGTAGTGATTTTTTTTTTTAACATGAGAAAGTCGTGATTTTAAGCTGTTTTGCGATTTAAAATGAGGCAATTGCTTTATTTCACTCTATTTTTTTGGTATGTTTGCAACGGTATTAATATGCGAAACTGCAACGGAACGGTAACGGCTCCGGAAAAAGAGGGATTCATCATTATTTGTGCATTGGCGGAATTGCCTTCTCGAGTATCTAAACATGGAGAACTCGCAAGTTAACGGCAATCTTATAAAAAACATAGCAGAAGCGTTTATTCCAGTTTTTCAGCAGTTCAATACTCCTGCTACTGCCACTTTTTCTACACCTATTTCTGCGGTTTGGGGTAAATAAATACAAAAAGAAAGCATACTTTTCTTTCTTCTGACGGGGATACTGAAAAAAACTGAACACTCCCGCACAAAACTGACCTTGACCTTAGGAGCTAATAATAATAATAATAATAATAATAATAATAATAATAATAATAATAATAATAATAATAATAATAACAATAATAATAATAATAATACAGGATGCTGTCACGAGCTTTTTATTCAATGGAACTCAAAGCGTGGCGATCTGAAGATATGGCTATTACAGAAGGTGGAGTAGAAATCAATTTTTATTGGTGCAATTTAGATTGACTGTATCCAATACCATTAACAAAGGAAGGAAGGAAACCGGAGTACCCAAAGAAAAACCCTCGGGGTCCTGAAAAACCTTGTATCTAAGTCATGTAAGTTCGTCCCACGCGGTGTTCGAACTCGCGACCTTCGCCACAGGAAACCCGCACCCTATCCACTGTGCTACTAGGTCACCCTTAGTTCTATAAAGAGTTCTTCTTCACGACTGCAGGTGGCAGTGTCACTGGCAGGCTCGATGGTAGTATTGATACATGGGGTTGCTTGAGTTGATAGAGGTGTTGGGGTACGTGGCATCACTTCGCAGCAGGTCGCACCATTCCTTTTCGGGCGCGTAGTCCACGGCTCGGCAGTCGTGGAAGGAGAGACAGAGGGCGAGGCAACTGTCCAGTGTGTTCTGACCGTTGTACAGCCCTTGGAACTGACCAGACAGGTCTGTATGCGGGTAAGGCCCCAGAAAGACGCTGGTGCTGAGGTTTGCAGTTTCACAAGCTGAACAAAATAAAAGGAAAGAAAGACAGATGTGTACAATACAATACAAGATTATTGCTTTAGGTCCAGCGGACTCTTCCGAGCCAAATCAGGACCACGACAGATGTGTTACATTACATTACATTATTATTGCTTTAGGTCCAGCGGACTCTTCCGAGCCAAATCAGGACCGGACAACCCCCGATCCGCATAAAAGATCTGCTGAAACAACCCTAGTGGTAAAACCGAAAGCTCTCCACCAGCCAGTCACTTTACAATAAAAACATCCCACGCAGGGGACGGCTGAGGCTTCGCCCCAACTTATCGAATCCCCGTTTACAAAAACAAAATAGAATACAAACATCATTATAAATTATCAACAAAACACATACATATAAAATGCCTACATTGCTAAATAATAACATCATAGGAAGCCCTAGTGACCACCTGGCAGAAAGCGTCCAATATTCCCAAGCTGATCCAACAGACCTCATACACAAACAAGGAGTCTTGTCCCGGAAGAGTTTTCAAGAAAAAAGGTAGGAGACTGGTCTAGCGAAGAAGACGATAGTATAGCAGATTGGTAGAAAAGAGCAGGCATGAGAAAGAGCAAATGAGAAAGACAGCGACAGTGGGAATTTAAAGCACTAAATTTCCAGAAAGTGGGGATACTATTTATACTGAAACCCCCGGCACCCCAACGGGGGTAGACAGATGTGTAAGACTACTCGACTGATTTCGGGTTGGTTTATATTATCTTTTGCTGGTTGGTTAGCTACATATAGAGTGAATTATTATAGGGCTTAGTCCCATCGCTGTAGTTCAGCGTGTAGAGCCTTCGACTGGCACACCGATGACCCAGGTTCGAATCCCTGTGGTGGTCAAGAGAAAAGTGGTCCTTTTACATTGCCCATCTTAACAGCATGATTACTCTGGTGGTTCAGTGTTGATTTATGCACTTAGCTACCCATCTTACCTGGGATGGTTATCCCTGTCTGTCGTATCGCCAATAGTTCAGTTACAGTTCAGTGTTCATTTCTATTTTATTTCAGTCATATACGGCGACCCCCAGTGACCACCGGCAAATGAGTCAATGAACCGATTGTGGCTACTCAACCAAAGCACAAGAAGATGATGTCTTAGATTACAGTAATGTCCCAGGATGATGGTTGATGATGATGTGTCGACGATATCGAAGACGGCAGTGATGTTGATGATAAATAAATCTAACAACAATAGCGACGATGAAGATAATGAAAACAAATATTTGAACACTTTAAAAATGAAGGTACACTAAATTAAGTAGATAAAAATAAATAAATAAATAAATAAATAAATGAATAAATAAATAAATAAATAAATAAATAAATAAATAAATAAATAAATAAATAAATTAATTAATTAATTAACATCGTACAGAGCAAGCAACGACACAGTGAATGTTAGCACTAATATAAAATTAAAATCGTCAACATTCCCATTTAACAAAGCAAACTTACAAGAGGAACACTTCCCCTGCGACAGAAAGTAGTACTGCCCGGGTGGGCACAGACACTGCCCGTAATAACACACACTGCCCGCGTCTGTCGGGCAGTCTCTCGTCTCGCTGCAAGGGCTGCGCACCCACTTCGAAAACGGGTAGATCGTCGTCTCCGTTGGTGATGATGACGTTGTCAGGGACGACGAAGGCGATGATGTTGGTATTGAGTTTGGGGTCGTCCATGGGATCGGTGACGGGGGTAATGTGGAGCAGGGTGAAACTGCTGGAAGGAGTGTGGTTAAAAAAACAACTGACACAAGGTGTAGCATCATAACCTAGATTTAGTCTAAGCATTATAATTATAAACAAATCGTTAAAACATATTTTCATGTCTTCGATGGTGATGGTGGCGATGACGCTAAATTACCCCGCCCCCCCCCCATCCCCACTTCACCCTCACCCCAAAGAAAAAAAAACAAAAAAAAAAACACAAACAAGGCCCAAAAAATAACCACCAACAACAACAAACAAAAAATAACTGCAAACAAAAAACAAAAGCAAAAAATCCACAAGTTGATAGCTGTATATGTATACACACACACGCACACACACACACACAAACATACACACCTACACCTACACACACACACACACATCCCCTCTCACCCCAACCAAAAGGCAACAGCACAAAACACACTGAAACACACAAACTCAACCGCCCCAAAAACAAACACCCAATCTATTTTCTAACTGCAGCTCCAAAAGGCAAATTCACGACTTTATTTAATAAATTCCTTTATTTTCTTTCTACGTTTTCTTTCTTTATTCGTTTTGTAATAAAAACAATCTGAAAAAAAAACCTTGAACAAAATGTCGCTATTTATTAACAGCATGGATTAATTGCTTCATGTTCTACCCAAATGTCACAGGCCATCGTATCAGGTTGTGAGCGGAGTCTATTCTACTAGTATTATATATTGCGATGCTGGCGCCTGTGCAGAATACCTACCCTCTGTCCTAGTGGCCGTGTGGTAGGTTCGTGCACCAGGAAAGG
>CM072527.1:17215951-17313451 GCA_036898135.1 Oncomelania hupensis | reverse complement strand
TCAGAAAAAGAGCGAAGAGTGGGAGAAGGGACATTACGTTACATGATTATTGCTTTAGGTCCAGCGGATTCTTCCGAGCCAAATCAGGACCAGATTGACAGACAAAAGATCTGACAGATATGTTAGATGATGTACTAAATGTTTAGGTTATATGACATTATAAAATTATAGTCTGGTGCTACTATACCATACTATACTATACTATACTATACTATACTATACTATACTATACTATACTATACTATACTATACTATACTATACTATACTATACCCAAATGAACATATTATTGAAGGGAAGTAACAAAGGATGACGAAGCTAGTTCGGAAAATGACAATAGCGGTTGTTTCCCTTTACTTTATTGAACTATTTCTCCCGATTTATCGACATCAAAAAATACAATAATAGTCATTGAGTCAAAATGTAAAGGGTATTGATACCTCCAGCTGAATTTCCAAAGGGTACAACCATTCGCAAGTACTTTGTTGTTTTTGCTTTTTTGTATGCAAGTTTCTTGACATTATGACATGATATTGTGACAGTGTCTAGTGTGTTGTGAAGCAAACCGACTGTTCTTGACTGAATAAAATTTTGAAATATCCACAGCCATACATAGAAACGCACACACGCATGCCCACAGAACATATGAATAATATGTTATGCGCAATCAAAAGATATAATAGAAGTACTAACATCTGTACCGATTACATGATAACTCGACTTAACGTAACTTACGAACGCAGAAATTAGTCCTGCACTGTTTCTCACAAAACATGACGTCAACACGTGCTTACAGATGCACTGGAGCAGAGAATTGGATCCTATCCTATCCTACCCCGTAACTCCGAAGTCGTTGGGGCACCACATATGATCCTTTAACCAGCGCACTCCATCTTTCTCTGTCCTCAGCAACCCTCATGGCTTCGCTCAGTGTCCAACCAGTGCTGCCGTGATTTGACAAAACCGAGTAAGTCCACCTAAGGTCGAAAATGAGTTTTTTGCGCCATCAAACTTGCAAGAGAATGACGCATCTTACCTGTAAAAATCAAATCCGAACTATGTTTAGTTTGGAGATATCATAGAGTAAGTCCTTGTTAAAAAAAATTTTAAGTGGGGGAATAAACTCATAGACCAGGAATACTTAGACCGCGCAGTGACGCCTTTGGTGTGATGACGCGTCACGAGTTATGCGACTTGATTGTAACATGTGTGAAAATGGCTGCGTCACAGAGCGAAGATCTGATGGAGAGGGGGAAAATAAATCGCAGGAGCAGTTACGGTGACCACTGTGCAGCTTTGAACTGCACAAACGCAAGATTAAAGGCAGCATGCAAAGGGAAGATTTTTTTTGGTTTCCCAAAGGAAGAAGAACGGTAAGTTCTTTAAGAAATTGTAGATCTATTCTGACAGACAAGAATCGTGATATAAAAGAATTATGATGACCAAGACCGGTCAATGAATGGTTGTTAATGATACAAGACGGATTGGAACTAAGGTGATGTTTCGTGTAAGAAACGGTTTGGATTAGCCCTAAAAAAAAAAAAAAAAAGTTTGTAAGACAGTATGACTATGAGAAAAGTAAAATTTCAGCGGCTTGTTATTTGCTGTCCACCAAACTGTGTCTGTAATTCCTCAACTTCGTATCCTGTTATAATTAAATTAGGTTGTGGCAGAATATTCTAATATAAAACACAGATGCCAACCCTTTATTTTGTCACAGGACTCACTGAATGTATTGTCAATTTGAATGAAATATATAGGGTTGATTGCAGGATGGTTTCATTTGTGATCACAAAAAGTTGCCTTGTTCACCTTTTTTTAAATACGAGAGAGAGAGAAAGAAAGAGAGAGAGAGAGAGAGAGAGAGAGAGAGAGAGAGAGAGAGAGAGAGAGAGAGAGTATAATAATTACGTACCCTAATTATTATGTTGAAATCAATCGAAGCATATTTTTGTAAATAAATGAATTTCCGTGTGCACGACTAGATTTACGTTTCGAATTAGTCAATATCTTTATTTATATTTCGATCTCCATCTCTTTCTATATCACACACACACACACACACACACACACACACACACACACACACACACGCACGCACAAATTATACACACTAAAACTGCCAATCAATCCGTATGCTGTATAACCCCATACGGAACAAAAAATAAATTACGCATGTATGACACATATTCTAGACTAGTGTGTGTGGTTTTTTTTAATATTATTATTATTTTTATTTTAACTCAATTTATCTTATACATACTGTTTATTTCAAGCAACAAAACAATGCAAAAGCCACCTATATCACGGGTTACAGTTTAGGAAGCGCTCATAACACCCTTACGGTCAAGAGGCAGCAAGTCATGAAAAAATAAACAGATGTGCATAAAAAAAAAATTCTCAAATTTGAAAAGCCTTATTTCAAACATTTTCAACAGCAAAAGGTGAAAATCGCGGTCTAAAACATTTTTTTAAAATATAATTAAAAACCCCCATATATAGACAAGAGACTAAGAACCGAAAGCAAGCCCATGTGAGGTTGAAGGGACGTAACTCCTCCACCGTACATCACTTCTCATAGAGGCGATATCGCGAAGTGATCTCTCTCTTCTTCCTTTCTCTCTGATAAACTGATAAAACCAAGCAAGTCCCCTGCGATTTTGTTTCGGCGATCCTCTGGCTGATGCTCGAGTTGGCATGATGACGTCATTTTCTACAATAACCTGACAAAGAAAAGTAAGTCCTCCCGACCAATGAGAAAGCGCCTTAAGATGAAGCGGGCCAGTGAGAATCCATGTTATTGCTGCTGTGCAATATTATTTTTCTGTGAAAATGATGACGAAATTTCGGTCAGCAAAGGACGTGTTCGGCTTTTTGAAAAAGAGTTTTCTTCATGTACTTTCCTGCCCACCATGAAGGATCCTGTAGATATTCCGCCTACGCGGCAACTTCCACGAGGTGTGGAAATAAACAAACAAACTATCCTATCCTATCCTATCCTATCCTATCCTATCCTATCCTATCCTGTCCCGTAACCCTGAGGTCGTAGGGGCACCACAGATGATCGTTTAACCAGCATACTCCATCTCTCTCTGTCCTCAGCAGCCCTGATGGCTTCGCTCAGTGTCAAACCAGTCCATTCTCGAATGTTGTCCTCCCACCTCTTTTTCGGTCTCCCTCTTCTTCTACCTCCTTGCACTGTGCCTTGCAGAATAGTCTTTGCAAGGCCTGATGATCTGGTGACGTGGCCATACCATCGGAGTTTTCGTTTCTTCACCACTGTGAGCAGGTCATCGTGTTGTCAAATGGCTTGTGTGATGGTCTGTCGGACTTCGTCGTTGGTGATGTGTTGGGTATAGGAAATGCCCAGAAGTATTCTGTAGCACCTCATCTCCATGCTTTGTATTCTTCGTTGTAGATCTGCTGTGAGGGTCCATGCTTCGCAAGCATATAGGAAGATGGAGATGACAAGGGAGCGCAGCAGTCTTACTTTGGAATGTAGAATGATGGTCCTGTCTTTCCAAATGGCTTCAACCTTGTCAGGGAAGCGCTTGTTTGTGCGATCCTGGAGAGGACTTCCTGTCGGGACCCATTGTCTGATACAATGGCTCCTAAATATTTGAAGCTATGCATTGTGTTGAGGGATTGGCCTTGGACTTTGATGTCCGTGTTGATGCCATTGGTGTTGTTGGTCATCATTTCGGTCTTCTCTGCACTTATTTCAATTCCACAAGCTTTGGAGGTGGTGTCAAGCCTCTGTACCAGCTGTTCAAGTTCTTGTTCCTCTCCAGCCAATCCATCAATGTCATCCGCAAAACGAAGATTGGAGATTGCTCTACCCCCTATGCTGACTGTGCCTTCGTGATCTGCAAGAGCATCTGACATGATGCGCTCTAGGAAGATGTTGAAGGGTGTTGGAGAGAGTAGGCATCCTTGACGCACACCGATTGTTGTTCTGAACCAGTTCCCGATGGCGCTGTTGTGGCGGACTGCACTGGTAGCCTTGTCATACAGGTTTTTGATGACTTCAATAATTTTAGGTCTGATGTTGTACGCTTTCATTGTTGCCCATAGAGCTGCATGCCAGACTCGGTCAAACGTTTTCTTGAAGTCTATGAACACATGATGTTGGTGCTGTAGGTATTTCTCCCAGATTATTCTGAGGTTGAAAATCTGTTCAGTGGTACTTCGCCCTGCCCTGAATCCTGCTTGTTCTTCAGCTATGATTTGTTCAGCTTGGGGTTTCAACCTGTTGAGTAATATTTTCAGGAGGACCTTGCTGGGATGGATGATGAGGCTGACGGTGCGGTAATTTTCAAACTCCTGAAGGTTACCTTTTTTGGGAAGAGTGGTGACAAGCGACTGGGCCCATGGTATAGGCCACTCTCCACTCTTACAGATCTTGTTACAGATAATGGTGAGGGCATCAATCATCGCTTCTCCTCCTGCTTGTAGCAGTTCCGCGGGTATGTTGTCCACTCCCGCTGACTTCCCTTTCTTTAGCGATTGCACTGCTGCCTCAACTTCTTCCCGGCGAATTGGGAGGATTTCTTCTTCTTCTCTGTTCTCGGGACATGCTAGAACTGATGGGTCTCCATTTGGTGTATGGTTGTAAAGGTTAGAGCAGTACTCTGTTCATCTGTCCAAGACTTCTTGTTCTTCTGTAAGGCATATGCCAGACTTGCTTTGGATCGTGGAGACTTTGGGCTGTTTGAAACTTGTCAGCCGCTTTACAGTCTGGTAGGCCTTCTTGCTGTTGTTTTTGTTCAGACTGTTCTCTATTTCCTGGCATTGATCTTCTATCCAGTTCTCCTTTGCTGTGCGCATGCCTTTTCGGATGTCATTGTTGATTTTTCGGTAGACATCAGCTCCCTGTGAGATGTTCTTTTTCTTTCTTTTTTTAATCTCTCTTCGTTTATCACACAGATCCAAAAGTTCAGGTGTGATCCACGGCTTCTTCTTTGGTCGGTGCTTGCCACGGATCTCAGTGGCGGCATCTGTCACAGCTGAGTTGAAGGTGGTGGTCATGGTGTTGACATCTACTTCACCAGCCCCCAAAATGAGCAGTGGTGCAAATTTCCCTTCAATTGTGGCCTGAAATAGTTCTGCCACCTCCGGGTCTTGCAGTTTGTCCAGGTCGAACTTCAGTCTAGTGCAGTATTTACTCTCTTCAAGTGGAGCCGGAAAGACATCATCAAGAGATCGTGGTCACTTCCGATGTCTGCTCCTGGAAAAGTGCGTGTCCTGCCAATGTTGATGCTTGATCTGAAGCGTTTCTTGACCATGATGTAGTCTATTTGGTTGTGATGCCCCCCCCCCTCCCCCCCCCTGGGACTGTGCCATGTCCATCGTCTGGAGTTTTTGTGGAGACCAAGCGTGTTTGCCAGTACCAGATTGTTGTATCTGGCAAACTCCAAGAATCTCAGACCCCTGTCATTTGTCTCGTTGTTGCAGTGGGGTCCACATGTGTTTCCCCAGTTGTGGTGCGCATCTTGGCCAGCCTTGGCATTCCAGTCGCCTTGCACTATGACTATGTCCTTCTTCGGCACTTGGTCAAGGACCGCCTGTAGATTTTCATAAAAATCCTCCACTTCGCTGTCGTTATAGTCTGATGTTGGAGCATAGGTCTGGATGATGGTGATGTTGAAAGGGGCTGCTCTCAGGCGGATGGTAATGAGTCTACTGGGCGGCAACCCATGACAGTGGCTAGAATGTTCTTGTGGACCAAGAATCCAACGCCGTGTTCGTGCCTGTCATCTCTACCACTGAAATAGAGCTTGTGGCCTTTGTCTGTCGTTGTTTCACCTAGGCCTTTCCAGCGCAGTTCGCTAATGCCTAGAACGTTCCATCGATAGTGGTCCAACTCGTAGGCCAGTTCTTCTAATTTTCCTTCCGCAGTTAGGGTCCTGACATTCCAGGTTCCTATGACGATGTTGTTTCTCGTGCGGATCTTGCTAAATTGTCCATCAGTAGCATACTTAACACCTCCGTCCTGGTGGCCAACGGAAGGCGCGGTCCTTGAGCCGGGCGACGACCTATCCGGTATGGAATTAGTGGATAGTGTCATTATGCATGTAGTGTGTCTTGGGCAAAAAAGGACCTGGCGGTGCCCAATCCTCTCCAGGCTGTTGGGCACAGCCGAAATCCACGAATACAGTGTGGCTCGCCTTGGCCCCGAGCACGTGGTCGTTGAACATGTAGCAACGTGAGGTTCCTCGCCCTGGCCGGTGACTTCTGTGTAGAAGACTTTCGCCCAGTGATGCCGTGCTAACATTACCCCTGTTAGTCGCCTCTTACGACACGCCGGGAAACGTTGGGCCTATTCTATTCAGTGCCCGAACCCACAAACAAACAGCAACAAATATATTACAGACACACAACAAGGGCAACAAAATACAAGACATACACGTGGTGTAAAGGCAGGAAGATCGCTACAATAGGAAACTGAAAGGAAAATAGTTTTGTATTTTTAAAATTAAATTGGCTGCATCTAATATTATTTTGAAGGGAGAGCAAAAAACCCATGACTCCTGCATACCAACCCAGGAATATTAAGTGAAGAATGGCTAAAAACAATAAACAATAAGGCACACATATACACTCACTGTAACTGCCGCACCCACATCTTACAAAACTCAACTTATGTGACTCATCTCGTCAGACTTTTTAACAAAGAAACGAAACGGCCTATGGGACTTGGTTTGGTGAATTTTGAAAACAAGGATTTACTTAATAATAAACTGACAAAACCAAGCGGATTTGACTTACTTGGTTTTGTGAATTTTTTTAACAAGGATTTAATTCAATAATAAACTGACAAAACCAAGCGGGTGACTTGCTTGGTTTTGTCATGTTCTCAACAAAGATCTATCTCACGAATAATCTGACAAAACAAAGCAAGTCCACAAATAGTCTTAAAACATCAAATCTATCAAACATTTCTTTAACATTCAAGGTATGAACTCTTAAATCGAGGAATTGCATTATAATATGCCCTTAAACTTCCAGAAACGATCGCGTAATATAGCGCAACACAAAACGTCGATTTTCTCGAAAGTAGGTTTTGTGGACTTGCTCGGTTTTGTCAGTTCACGGCAGAGTGCATTCTCGAATGTTGTCCTCCTACCTCTTTTTCGGTCTCCCTCTTCTTCTACCTCCTTGCACGGTGCCTTGCATGCAGGCTGGTCTTTACAAGGCCTGATGATCTGGTGACGTGACCGTACCACCGGAGTTTCCGTTTCTTTACCACTGTGAGCAGGTCATCGTGTTGTCCAATGGCTTGTGTGATGGTCTGTCGGGCTTCGTTGATGATGTGCTTGGTATAGGAAATGCCCAGAAGACTTCTGTAGCACCTCGTCTCCATGCTTTGTTCTCTTCCTTGTAGATCTGCTGTGAGTGTCCATGTTTCGCAAGCGTATTGGAAGATGGAGATGACAAGGGAGCGCAGCAGCCTTATCTTGGAATGTAGACTGATGGTCTTGTTTTTCCAAATGGGCTTCAGCTTTGTTAGTGCAGCAGTTGTTTGTGCGATCCAAGAGAGGGCTTTAATGTGGGGACCCATGTTCTGATACTCTGGCTCCTAACTATTTGAAGCTATGCACTGTGTTGAGGGATTGACCTTGGACTTTGATGTCCGTGTTGATGCCATTTTGGTCATCATTTTGGTCTTCTCTGCACTTATTTCCATTCCATTGAAGGTGGTGTCAAGTCTCTGTACCAGCCTATCAAGTTCTTGTTCCTCTCCATCCAATCCATCAATGTCATTCGCAAAACGAAGGTTGGAGATTGCTCTTCCCACTATGCTGACTGTGCCTTCGTGATCTGCAAAGGCATCTGACATGATGCGCTCTAGGAAGATCTTGAAAAGTGTTGGATAGAGTAGGCATCCTTGACGCACACCGACTGTTGTTCTGAAACAGTTTCCGATGGCGCTGTTATGGAGAAATGCACTGGTAGCCTTGTCATACAGGCTTTTGATGACTTCAATAATTTTAGGGCTGATGTTGTACACTCTTATGTTTGCCCAAAGAGCTGCATGCCAGACTCGGTCAAACACCTTCTTGAAGTCTACGAACACATGATACAGATGTTGTTGGTGCTGTAGGTATTTCTCGCAGATTATTTTGAGGTTGAAAAACTGTTCAGTGGTATTTCGCTTTGCCCCGAATCCTGCTTGTTATTCAGCTATGATTTGTTCAGCTTGGGGTTTGAACCTGTTGAGTATTATTTTCAAGAGGACCTTACTGGGATCCCTGATAGTGCGGTAATTTTTACACTCCTGAAAGTTATCTTTTTTTGGAAGAGTGATGACAAGCGACTGAGTCCATGGTGTAGGCCACTCCCCACTCTGCCAGATCTTGTTACAGATAATGGAGAGTACGTCAATCTTCGCTTCTTCTCCGGCTTGAAGCAGGTCCGCGGGTATGTTGTCCACTCCCGCTGACTTCCCTTTCTTCAGTGATTGCACTGCTGCCTCAACTTCTTCTCGGAAAATTGGGAGCATTTCTTCTTCTTCTTCTCTGTTCTCGGGACATGCTAGAACTGATGTCTCTTCGTTTGGTGTGTGGTTGTAAAGGCCACAGCAGTACACTGTCCATCTATTCAAGACTTCATGTTCTTCTGTAAGGCTGTCACGTCACCCGGGCGGGTTCCGCGACGTCAGCTCAAACAACGAGTGGGGAGATAGAAACTCAAACAAAATAAACTAACACAAATGCCAGAATAACAATCACACCCTTTTTTATTCAACAATCGACACACATACACAGGACAATGGGGCACTAAACCACCCTCCACCCCTATTAAGATCCCCACCCCAGTATTAACTAACAATTACCTCCCTTGTTTAACCAAAACAGAACTAAACATTAACAGGTTTCCCACAATAATGTACAACAAAGTATAAATAACAATCAATTCAAAATACTATAAATTCCAGATAAAGAAATGGAGCTGAAAATCTTTTATATTCAAACTACTGTCCAAGCTAGCTTGCGAATCAGAAGCACTGTTCAAAATGTCATTTGTTCGAAGCTCAGTAGGAGCTAAGCAGTTATTCACTCAATATGATGGATGATTTACATTAACTAAATGAAGTATGTTTTTATGTGCGTGTTGTGCAAATCTGTGTGTGCGCGGGTGTGGTGCGTGAGGTTCCTGTAGAAAATGGCGACGCCCACGGTCCCGAAGCAAGACGAGGCGATGGTGGCGAAGTCAACGTCCTCACTTCCCAGCTGTAGAGGCAAAGGGTACAGCTCAGATGCACATCCGGCACAAAGGTAACGGCGTAATGAAGAAACAGCCAAATCAGCAAGGTATCAACACAGTATAATACAGCCCAAACCTGTAAGCAAATATATAGTCTTAACAGTCTGCCTACAAAACTCAAATACTACATAACATAATACGCCTTCCGCCGTCCGCCATCTTGACCTGGTTATGCATAACAACAATGATAATAACACATGATGCTATGCATACGTTTCAATAATATAATGCAGTTCTTGATACTAATAATTAATCTCTTCATAAACACAGTCATTTATATAAATATACATAATCATTACGATCACACTTCAATCACACAGTCCTAATTCATTCCATCCTCATCTTCATCTTCACCATCCCTCTCAACTGTTATAATACAACATGATTATCTCCCTTCATCCATACTATCTTATCGTACTATAATATAAACATGCTCTCCTCATATCCATCACCTTCTCCACCTCTCACAGCCTAGTACAATTATCTCTCTCCCCTTACACACATCCCCCCTATCTCTCTCTCTCTCTAACATGCATTCCGCATCGTCATCTTTGACCCACTTAGCAGCAACAGCAACGACATTTCCCATTCATGTATATAGTAAGAAAAACATATGAAAATCATACAAAAAGCAATAAATCATTATTCATCAAAATACATCCCTTTTTCCCTCTCATTCACCATCATTCATTCGCGTACGCAGTCTCGGAGGGCTCACCACTTAAGAAATGAATTACAGGGTTTTACTCACCGTTTAGGTCTCGGCCTGTGACACACCTCCCCAACACAGTAACAACACAACACAGTTACACACACTGGTTAGTCCTGAGAGTTAATTTCGTTTCTGGCTATTTGCTAGTTATTCTCACAATAATAATAAGGACATCTCAATTCTTCAAAAGACCTTGAGCCTCGGCAGGTGCCCAATAGAGGACTACACAACCTTAGGAAGGAATTCTACATTTATCTCCAATAAATGGCAATTACAATCCTCCTTTTCAGACTTTAGGCATTCTTACCCCGACAAGGGCGTAAGACCTTGGGTGATTCGAAACAACGATTACAGCACCCTTTTGGAAATGAAAACCTACTACTCGTTTGACACACAGTCACAAGGTTACTTCTCCAACCAAAGCTGACCTCACGCAAAAAGCACCAAATCGACTCTGCCTTACTAAACGCAACCCAGGCCACAGGTAAGCCGGTCGAGTTCACGTTCAGTATCCCTCTTCTTATTCTACATACCCCTATTTACTACGTTACGCACGTGGACTTACAGCTACTGCATTCTTTCATACACAATAAAGAAAACGGTCAAGCTATCTATGTACACTACACAGTAGAGAGGTGCAACTTCGCACAAAATATAGCTCTCTTTGTTAATGCTGAAACTGGTGTCGTCACAAAGGCATATGCCAGACTTGGTTTGGATCGTGGAGATCTTGGACTTTTTAACACTTGTCAGCCCTTTCAAAGTCTGGCAGGCTTTCTTGCTGTTGTTCTTGTCCAGACTGTTCTCTATTTCCTGGCATTGATCTTCTATCCAGTTCTCCTTTGCTGTGCGCATGCCTTTTCGGATGTCATTGTTGATTTTTCGGTAGGCACCAGCTCCCTGTGAAGTGTTCTTTTTCTTTTTCATCTGTCTTCGTTTATCACACAGATCCAAAAGTTCAGGTATGATCCACAGCTTCTTCGTTGGCCGGTGCTTGCCAAGGATCTCAGTGGCGGCATCTGTCACAGCTGAGTTGAAGGCGATGGACATTGTGTTGACATCTACTTCACCAGCTCCAAAATGAGCAGTGGTGCACATTTTTCTCCAATTGTGGCCTGAAATATTTCCGCCAAGTCTGGATCTTGCAGTTTGTCCAGGTCGAACTTCAGTCTAGTGCACTTTGCTGTGTTTACTCTCTTCAAGTAAAGCCGGAAAGACATCAACACGAGATCGTGGTCAGTTCCGATGTCTGCTTCTGGAAAAGTGCGTGTCCTGCCAATGTTGATGCTTGATCTGAAACGTTTCTTGACCACGATGTAATCTGGTTGTGATGCTCCCCGCCGGGACTGTGCCATGTCCATCGCCTGGATTTTTTGTGAATTCCAAGCGTGTTTGCCAGTATCAGACTGTTGTATCTGGCAAACGGCCAAGAGTCTCAGACCCTTGACATTTGTCTCGTTGTTGCAGTGGGGTCTACATTTGTCTCCCCAGCTGTGATGTGCATCTTGGCCAACCTTGGCATTCCAGTCGCCTTCCACTATGGCTATGTCCTTATTCGGCACTTGGTCAAGGACAGCCTGTAGATTTTCGTAGAAGTCCTCCACTTCGCTGTCATCATAGTCTGATGTTGGGGCGCGCATAGGCCTGGATGATGATGATGTTGAAAGGGGCTGCTCTCAAACGGACGGTAATGAGTCTATGGCATCTGGGCGGCAACCCATGACATTGGATAGAATGTTCTTGAGGACCAAGAATCCAACGCCGTGTTGTGCCTTTCATCTTTCCCGCTAAAATAAAGCTTGTGACCTTTGTTGGTCGTTGCTTCACCTAAGCCTTTCCAGCGCAGTTCGCTGATAGCTAAAATGTTCCATCGATAGTGGTCCAGTTCTTCTAATTTTCCATCCGCAGTTAGAGTCCTGACGTTCCAAGTTCCTATGACCATGTTGTTTCTGGTGCGCATCTTGCTAAGTTGTCCATCAGTAGCACACTTATCACCTCCGTCCTGTCGGTCAACGGAAGGCGCGGTCCTTGGTGACCCGGGCGACGACCGATCCGGTATGGAGTGAATGTTACTTTTATTATGCAAGAAAGACCTGGCAGGACCCAATCCTCTCCAGGCTGTTGGCCACAGCCGATATCCACGAATACAGTGTGGCTCGCCTTGGCCCCGAGCACGTGGTCGTTGAACCTGTAGTAATATGAAGTTCTTCTGTCCTGGCCAGTGACTTCTGTTTAGAAGACTTTCGCCCAGGGATGCCGTGCTGACATCACCCCTGTTAGTCACCTCTTACGACACGCCGGGAAACGTTGGGTCTGTTTTATTCAGTGTCCGAACCCACAGGACAGAGAGCATTGAATACATTTGATAAATTGTGATTCGGAAGGCTACACTGATGAGGTTCAGTGTCATTGGATACACTGAGATTGGATACACAAAAAGAAGAAGCGGTGGCCTAGCATGGGAGATCGGGAATGTGCAGCTTGCCGGAAATCTATTTCTTGCCTACAGCAGAGTCTAAACAAGTGCCAGTGGTTGGAGAGAGGGGGAAGAAGGGGAGCGGGAGTGGGGTTAAAGCTGTATTTCAATTAGGACTCGCGGTTATTGCAGACAGCTTCACACCTCCCTCTCCATTCCTCCCCCCCCCTCCCTCACAACTCCTCTCCATCCCTGCCCCAACTACTGGCACTTATGTTTGACTCTGCTCTAGGCTAAAAATAGATTTCCGGTATGCCGGCATGCCGCACAGGTCGCATCTCCCGTGCTATTTCAGCAATACATGGAGAGCATGCAGACTAAATAAAAATATTACACAATCACAGTAATAAGCGTAGAAATTTAAGAATCACAGTAGCATGCAGGTATCACTACTGCTACATTAGTTCACAAATTCATATCACGCACACTGCATCATCCACATGAGTAAGTATCGTTGTTAAAGTTTCGTAAGAGATACCACCAATAAAACATTTAAAACTTATTCAGCAATATAATCTAATTCAGCAGAAACCAAACCTAGGAATTATCCCACAGCCCATCCGATGAATTACAGCATGAGTGATAGCACTAATATTAGCTGCCCAATATGTGTCACTCAAGGTTTCCATGGGTGACATTTGACAATTCACACCATGATGAAATCAATTATTGCACCCAGAACGCAGCTGAAAACAGTTGTATTTCTTGCTTTGCTGCAGATTACCCACAGTAGACAGGACTGTCTGCAAGCACGGTAATGACGCTAAATGGGTTATAAGCGCAGCCCAATCATTTAAATAAATGTTTAGTATTTCTAGTTGTTGGGTTCTTTGCATCAGTTGTTTACATACTGTGAAGCGGTTGACAAGTGTTGAACAGCCCAAGGTCTCCACGATCCAAAGTAAGTCTGGCAAATGCCTTACAAAAGAGCAAGAAATCTTGGATAGGTAGACCGAGTACTGCTGTGACCTTTATATCCACACACCTTTGTGGGGCCGGGTAGCTCAGTTGGTAAGAGCGTCTTGCTAGTAACCGAAAGGTCGCTGGTTCGAATCCCGGATTGGTCAACGTGTGATCATATTATTTTCCCCTTTACCAACAACTGGCCCGCTGGTGTCAGTATAAATCGGTCCAGTAGTCACCTATATGCGAAAGTGTCGTGTGACTATAATCTACAAACAATCCACACACCAAACGGAGACCCATCAGTTCTACTATGTCCCGAGAACAGAGAAGAAGAAGAAATCCTCCCAATTCGCCGAGAAGAAGTTGAGGCAGCAGTGCAGTCGCTGAAGAAAGGGAAGTCAGCGGGAGTGGACAACATACCCTCGGACCTGCTTCAAGCAGTAGGAGAAGCGATGATTGACGCACTCTCCATTATCTGTAACAAGATCTGGCAGAGTGGTGAGTGGCCTACACCATGGACCTAGTCGCTTGTCATCACTCTTCAAAAAAAAGGTAACGTTCAGGAGTGTGAAAATTACCGCACCAACAGTCATCCCAGCAAGGTCTTCTTGAAAATAATACTCAACAGGTTCAAACCCCAAGCTGAACAAATCATTGCTAAAGAACAAGCAGGATTCAGGGCAGGGCGAAGTACCTCTGAACAGATTTTCAACCTCAGAATAATTTGCGAGAAATACCTACAGCACCAACAACATCTATATCATGTGTTTGTAGACTACAAGAAGGTGTTTGACCGAGTCTGGCATACAGCTCTGTGGGCAACAATGAGAGTTTACAACATCAGCCCTAAAATTATTGAAGTCATCAAAAGCCTGTATGACAAGGCTACCAGTGCAATCCTCCATAACAGCGCCATCGCAAACTGTTTCAGAACAACAATCGGTGTGCGTCAAGGATGCCTACTCTCTCCAACACTCTTCAACATCTTCCTAGAGCGCATCATGTCAGATGCCCTTGCAGATCATGAAGGTACAATCAGCATAGGGAGTAGAGCAATCTTCATCCTTCGTTTTGCGGATGACATTGATGGATTGGCTGGAGAGGAAAAAGAACTTGATAGGCTGGTACGGAGACTTGCCACCACCTCCAGTGCCTATGGAATGGAAACAAGTGCAGAGAAGACCAAAATGATGACCAACAACACCAATGGCATCAACAGGGACATCAAAGTCCAAGGTCAATCCCTCAGCACAGTGCATAGGGTCAAATATTTAGTAGCCATTGTATCAGACAATGGGTCCCGCACAACTTTTGCCCTGGCAAGGTTGAAGCCCATTTGGAAAGACAGGACCATCAGTCTACATTCCAAGATAAGATTGCTGCGCTCCCTTGTCATCTCCATCTTCCTATACGCTTGCGAAACATGGACCTTCACAGCAGATCTACAACTAAACATACAAAGCATAGAGACGAGGTCCTACATAAGAATTCTGGGCATTTCCTATACCAAGCACATCACCAGCGAAGTCCGACAGACCATCACACAAGCCATTGGACAACACGATGATCTGCTCTCAGTTGGGAAGAAACGGAAACTCCGATGGTACGGTCACGTCACCAGATCATCAAGGCCTTGCAAAGACCATCCTGCAAGGCACAGTGCAAGGAGGTAGAAGAAGATGGAGACCGAAAAAGAAGTGGGAGGACAACATTCGAGAATGGATTGGTTTCACACTGAGCGAAGCCATGAGGGTTGCTGAGGACAGAGAAAGATGGTTAAACGATCATCAGTGGTGCCCCTACGACACCCGCGTTACGGGACAGGATACGATAGAATAGGATTGGATACATACAACAATTAAACAGCTGTTAGCATTCAAACTGTACAATATTGATAATAATAAATCACAATTCTTTTGGCTTATTTTGTAAGCCAACACTTTTGCTTTCGCATTATTATCAGTTGTATAAGAGACGTGGTCCACTTATCGTTTTTTAGAGGTTTTGAAAGCCATAACTTTAAACAAAAGTTAATAGATATAAACAAATAAACTATAATAATTAAAACTCGCCGGCGGGCCTAAGCGGTGACAACAGCCAAAGGCATAGAGCCCACCAGAATGTTCAGCAATTCGATAACACACACACACGCACACACATACACACACACACACTCACGCACACACTCACACGCACGCACACACAAAAAGTCGCGCGCGCGACACGCACACACACACACACACGCACCCACACACACACACACGCACACACACACACACATCGCACAAAAACACTTTCACCGCACATTAACTGAAAGTCGTTTACACGAGATCAGAAACTCTAGCACATGATCCTGTGATGCTTGACTGATTGATTGATTGATTGATTGTTGCTTTAGGTCCAGCGGACTCTTCCGAGCCAAATCAGGACCGGACAACCCCCAATCCGCATAAAAGATCTGCCGAAACAACCCTAGTGGGAAAATTGAATGCCCTCCACCGGCCAGTCACTTTACAATAAAGACATCCCACGCAGGGGACGGCTGAGGCTTTACCCCAACTACTCGAACCCCCGGTTACAAAAACAAAATAGAATACAAACATCATTATAAATCATCAACAAAACACATACATATAAAATGCCTATAGTGCTAAATAATAACATCATAGGAAGCCCCAGTGACCACCCGGCAGAAAGCGTCCAACACTCCCAAGCTGATCCAACAGACCTCATACACAAACAAGGAGTCCTGTCTAGGAAGAGTTTTCAAGAAAAACGGTAGGTCATTGATCTAGCGAAGAAGAAGATAGTATAGCAGAGTGATAGGACAGAGCAGGAATGGGAAAGAGCAAATGAGGAAGACAGCGACAGTGGGAATTTAAAGCACTAAATTTCCAGAAAGTGGGTACACCATTTATACTGAAACCCCCGGCACCCCAACGGGGGTACTGTTGCCGCAGTGAATCAGTCATGCCTACAAAGGCAAGACAGGTTTTCAACTGGGGCTTTCACTTTTCCCTTTATAGGTTAGAACAATCTACAGTGGCAAGATTGCTCATGACCCCAAGGGGTTGTGATGCTTGACAAAAAAATAATGTTTTGGCAGCTTCGACAGGAGGAACAGGATGAAGGAGAGAGAGAGAGAGAGAGAGAGAGAGAGAGAGAGAGAGAGAGAGAGAGAGAGAGAGAGAGGGGGGAGAGAGAGAGTTATTATTAAAGAATCCGTGAGAGAGACAGATGGAGAAAGACAGACAGACAGACAGAGTCCATGAATCTGTAGAGGTCCATAAACACTTGATGATACTGAGATAAGCTTGAATTCTGACCAACTCGAGTTGTCCTGGTACCTCCAAGGTTCCATGGGCGGATTCTTCTGTTCCGTTTCTTTCTCTGGAATTATTTTCAAAAGTTTATTTGTCTTTTATGTGTTGTAACGAAAAGGGATATTTCGAGAATTGCTTGTATGCGTGCGAGGAAATCTGCGTCTTCTCCCGTCTCACAACTTCGCTAACTCGTAACAATAAACTATGTGTCACCCCCTCTATTAAACCATAAACATGAATCAACAAGAATTAGCACGAATACAGAAATCAACAAGATTCAAAATACAATTAATTCTACTCACGTACTTTCGTAGAATTAATGCGTTGATAGGATAATAATACACACCACTTCACAAAATAACACACGAATCCTAGTCACCGTCGCCAGAGAGGAAAAGAAACTTGCAAATAGTCTCACTGCGATTATGTTCGACTAGTGGTTTTGTACCCTGGCAAGCTAGGGTACACAGGTTCCCATACCCCCCCCCCCCATATCTCCCCGTCCCCCCCCCAAAATGGCTCACCATACCCCCTTAATACCTCCCCGAACCCACTTGATACCTCCCCATACCCCCTTGATACCTTCCGTACCTCCCTTGTAACCTACCTGTACCCTCTTTGATACTTCCCCGTTGATCGTTTCGCAGGTATGGATGAAAAAAATAGACCTATCTTCTTTCTTAGGTAGATTTGTGTCCCCGGACACATCGAGCGTATACCATCACCATACCCCCTTATATATACCCGTATCCCCGTTATGCCTACCCATGCCCCTTTAAACATACCCGTAGCCCCCTTTTACCTACACATACCACCCCATCCCGATCCTTGGTAATAACAATAATAATAATAATAATAATAATAATAATAATAATAATAATAATAATAATAATAATAATAATAATAATAGTAATAATAATAATAATATTAAATATAGAATAATACAAATAGAAATCATAAAAAACACCAAGGTTTTTAAAAAAATTTGATATAAGATATAATAATAATAATAATAATAATAATAATAATAATAATAATAATAATAATAATAATAAATAAGTTAAAAGTAAAAAGCCTAAATTAAAAAGAAAAATATCGATATTGTAGAGTTAAAAAGTTTATAAATAATAATAATAATAATAATAATAATAATAATAATAATAATAATAATAATAATAATAATAATAATAATAATAATAAATAAGTTAAAAGTAAAAAGCCTAAATTGAAAAAAAATATCCATATTGTAGAGTAAAAAAAACATTAAAAAAAAAATATGGCCCGCGGGAGATTCGAACTTGGGTCTCCTGCACTGTAGGCGAATGTCTTACTAAGTCAGCCACCAAGGCTTGGTGTTAAAATCAACAATTTTTTGGTCTATATGGGAAAACATGCTGAAACCTCGAATCGATTTTTAATTCCTATCCTATCCTATCCTATCCTGTCCCATAACCCGAAGGTCGTAGGGGCACCACAGATGATCGTTTAACCAGCATACTCCATCTTTCTCTGTCCTCAGCAGCCCTCATGGCTTCGCTCAGTGTCAAACCAGTCCATTCTCGAATGTTGTCCTCCCACCTCTTTTTCGGTCTCCCCCTTCTTCTACCTCCTTGCACTGTGCCTTGCAGAATGGTCTTTGCAAGGCCTGATGATCTGGTGACGTGGCCATACCATCGGAGTTTCCGTTTCTTCACCACTGTGAGCAGGTCATCGTGTTGTCCAATGGCTTGTGTGATGGTCTGTCGGACTTCGTCGTTGGTGATGTGGTGGGTATAGGAAATGCACAGAAGTCTTCTGTAGCACCTCATTTCCATGCTTTGTATTCTTCGTTGGAGATCTGCTGTGAGGGTCCATGCTTCACAAGCATATAGGAAGATGGAGATGACCAGAGAGCGCAGCAGTCTTACTTTGGAATGTAGACTGATGATTCTGTCTTTCCAAATGGGCTTCAACCTTGTCAGGGCAGCAGTTGTTTGTGCGATCCTGGAGAGGACTTCCTGTCGAGACCCATTGTCTGACACAATGGCTCCTAAATATTTGAAGCTGTGCACTGTGTTGAGGGATTGGCCTTGTACTTTGATGTCCATGTTGATGCCATTGGTGTTGTTGGTCATCATTTTGGTCTTCTCTGCACTTATTTCCATTCCATAAGCTCTGGAGGTGGTGTCAAGCCTCTGTACAAGCTGTTCAAGTTCTTGTTCCTCTCCAGCCAATCCATCAATATCATCCGCAAAACGAAGATTGGAGATTGCTCTGCCCCCTATGCTGACTGTGCCTTCGTGATCTGCATGAGCATCTGACATGATGCGCTCTAGGAAGATGTTGAAGAGTGTTGGAGAGAGTAGGCATCCTTGACGCACACCGATTGTTGTTCTGAACCAGTTCCCGATGACGCTGTTATGGAGGACTGCACTGGTAGCCTTGTCATACAGGCTTTTGATGACTTCAATAATTTTAGGGCTGATGTTGTACACTTTCATGGTTGCCCATAGAGCTGCATGCCAGACTCGGTCAAATGCCTTCTTGAAGTCTATGAACACATGATATAGATGTTGTTGGTGCTGTAGGTATTTCTCACAGATTATTCTGAGGTTTAATTAATCAAATTTAATTAGTTAAACACAAACTTGTGTAAGATTGGTGACATGAGTGCAAAAGTGTTTTGAATGGAAATAAAACAAAATTTGCGGTATTACAGAACGGCACGTTCTTGACACGGCCGGGTTGAATCGGAAGCGCGCGGAATGAGGCTATTGCAGTTTGTGAACATTTTGTTTATTTATTTATCTCAGAAACGGTTAAACGTTCGGTAAGGAAATGTCGGCTATAACGATTTCGCTGGTTCTGAGCACACAGCAGGTCTATCCGTAGCGCCCAGCACCTGCCCAGATCAACGTCCATACCGGAC
Organism: Oncomelania hupensis; assembly: GCA_036898135.1. Lineage (NCBI taxonomy): Eukaryota > Metazoa > Mollusca > Gastropoda > Littorinimorpha > Pomatiopsidae > Oncomelania > Oncomelania hupensis. Next base: position 17,293,860 of record CM072527.1, on the reverse strand, counting down.
AAACTTTATAGTAGAGGCAAAGAAGGACTTCCGGCTAAGCAATTTATATATATAGATTGTCTACATGTACGAGGGTCATTCAATAAATAAGGTGAATTTTTCGGTATAAGAACTTCTAATTCAGATAGAAGCTTACTTTTTAAACTTTGTTTTGTTTTATTTTTTTTCACATGGATGTAATTTCTGTTGCAGATTAAAAAAAAAACGTTGAGAGTTTTAGCGATTAACAAAGATGTCCGACCAAGAAGCATGCTCCAGGATTGAACAGCGGTCAGTTATCAAGTTTTTGGTTGCTGAAGAGTGCAAACCAGTTGAAATTCATAGGAGAATGTCAACTGTGGTATGGTGCCACATGTTTCAGCCGAAAAAATGTCTACAAGTGGGCTAAATTGTTTAAAGAAGGACGGAGCAGTGTTGAGGATGAAGACAGGCCTGGGAGGCCTACAGAAGTGAGGTCTCTTGAAGTGATCGAATCAGTCAATGACCTCATTCAGTCGGACAGAAGGGTGACAATGGATGGCATTGCAAGGACTTTGAGCTTATCTGTTCGGACAGCACACACAATTGTCCATGATGACCTTACAAGTCCTTCTACGGAAAAAAATCACCTTATTTATTGAATGACCCTCGTATGAATGTCCTCTGACTACAGCACCTCCCTTCCTCCATCTTCTTATCCTTCTATATAGTATCCTCTTCCTCTCTTTTTGCTTTCTCTGTCTCCTTCTCCTTTCTTCGTCTGAGTCTTTCTTCTTTGGCTGCTTCTCTCCTTTGCGGCTGCTGCTGCTGCTGCTGCTGCAACTTCCTCTTCTTCGTGACTGATTGTGATTACCGCATCAAGATGCGATGGAAAAGCAAGCTATTCCATGCCAACCTCTCGAAGAAATTCCACACTAGAGCGTCGGTAGCAACGATCGGCGTGGACGACGAACGTGTTAAGGAAGCCAGTAGCCGGCTGATGAAATGGGCAATTCGTCTGCACCCATCTTTCATGACTGTAGAGCATATCTCAGGAAAGGACAACGTACCAGCAGATTTCCTCAGTAGAAGTATTCAGTAGCTGGCGTGGTGAAAAAGCGCGTCGTAGTTAGGTTCGGTTCTTCAAGGTGTTAAGAACTGGGAGAGGGGGAAGGGGGGGGGGGGTTGTGTGTTGACACGCGTTTTTGACGCACGCTAATAGTATTTGTGCCGGCTGGCCCCATGGATTATACGGCCTGATCGCACACACGCTAGTCTGAGGTGCCGTCTCCGTGGGAATGGTGTGCCCTACCGTCACCGTCCTGATTCACTGACTGAAGTTTGACCTTGCAATCTTTGATCACATGCTTCTCTGATCCACAGCGGTAACAACGCCGCACCCCACTACTCCCCTCTGTCCTCCCTACCTTCTGATTCTGACTTCCCCGGTTGCTAGGCTGCTGATTAGCTTCCGGTCGTCTAGGAAAACTTCGTCTTTGACTGGGTAGTACAGGTGCAGGTGCTGACGCTGCTCGCTTCGCGTCTACCACTCGTTGCGCACACTCTGCTGCTTCATCGCTCGTCTCAGGTAGATGCTCTCTTACAAAGGTTTGTTGTTGTAAAGGTCAGAGCAGTACTCTGTCCATCTGTCCAAGACTTCGTGTTCTTGCTTTGGATCGCGGAGACCTTGGGCTGTTTAACTCTTGTCAGCCGTTTCACAGTCTGGTAAGCCTTCTTGCTGTTGTTCTTGTTCAAACTGTTCTCTATTTCCTCGCATTGATCTTCTATCCAGTTCTCATTTGCTGTGCGCATGCCTTTTCGGATTTGATTGTTGATATTTTTGGTAGGCATCAGCACCCTGGGAGTTTTTTTTTTTCTTTTTCATCTCTCTTTGTTTATTACACAGGTCCAAAAGTTCAGGTGTGATCCACAGCTTCTTCTTTTGCCGGTGCTTTCCAAGGATCTCCGTGGCGGTAATGAACCATTTAATAATAATAATAATAATAATAATAATAATAATAATAATAATAATAATAATAATAATAATAATCATCATCATCATCATCATCATCATCATCATCATCATCATCATCATCATCATCATCATCATCATCACCACCATCATCATCATCATCATCATCATCATCATCATCTTCACCATCATCATCATCACCATCATCATCATCATCATCATTATAAGGGTATTTATACAGTGTTTTTTTTTCTAATGAAAAATCAGATCAAATCGTAACACTTTCTATTGCATGTTGTACTGATTTTATCATAGCAAAGTTTGAATAATGTTTGCCTAACTATTTGTAATTAGGATCGTATAGCCCCGCAACCGCTACTGCCGCTTCGGTACCTGGTGCTTGAACCCTGATTCGTGGAAGCATTGATTTGATTGATTGATTTATTGTTGCTTTAGGTCCAGCGGACTCTTCCGAGCCAAATCAGGACCGGACAACCCCCGATCCGCATAAAAGATCTGCCGAAACAACCCTAGTGGGAAAATTGAACGCCCTCCACCGGCCAGTCACTTTACAATAAAGACATCCCACGCGGGGGACGGCTGAGGGTTGACCTCAACTACGCGAACACCCCGGTTACAAAAACAAAATAGAATACAACCATCATTATAAATCATCAACAAAACACATACATATAAAATGCCTATAGTGCGAAATAGTACAATCATAGGAAGCCCTAGTGACCACCCGGCAGAAAGCGTCCAACACTCCCAAGCTGATCCAACAGACCTCATACACAAACAAGGAGTCTTGTCCAGGAAGAGTTTTCAAGAAAAAAGGTAGGTCATTGATCTAGCGAAGAAGAAGAAAGTATAGCAGAGTGATAGGACAGATCAGGAATGGGAAAGAGCAAATGATGAAGACAGCGACAGTGGGAATTTAAAGCACTAAATTTCCAGAAAGTGGGGATACTATTTATACTGAAACCCCCGGCACTCCAACGGGGGGAACTGTTGCCGCAGTGAATTAGTCATGCCTACAAAGGCAAGACAGGTTTTCAACTGGGGCTTTCACTATTCCCTTTATAGGTTAGAACAATCTACAGTGACAAGATTGCTCATGACCCCAAGGGGTTCGTGGAAGCATAAACTGCTCAGACGATGACCACTCGAGTGGCGTTTACGTATGAGGCGCCATTTGTAAATTAAATGGTTATTGTCATTATATCTATAGAACATACATTTTACCTGTATAAAATATATGGTATAATTATAAAATGAATTATATACCTATAAAATACATTCTATAGCAATACAACATTTTTTATAGCTATAAAGCAACATTTTTATAGCTACAGACTACATTTTACGATATACAAGAGATCATACACGAATCGTCACGCAGTTTGTAAATATTAAACACAAAAAAACTATTTTATTTATAAACAAAACATTTTATAAGTAACCAATTCATTTTATCTATAAACAAAACATTTTATAAGTAACCAATTCATTTTACCTATAAACAAGTCATTGTATCTATAAACAAGTCATTGTATAGCAAAAACGATCTATAAAACTTCCTTTTATCTGTAAACACTTCATTTTATAGCAACAACGAGCACTTATATCTATAGAATACATTTTATAACACGTACAATGAATTGTACCTGTAGAATGAATTCGCGACAATTATTTTCCAGTCGGCGCCTTACAATAATTTTATACTAACTTTCTCATTGTATTGCTATAGAATGTATGTTATAGGTATATAATTCATTTTATAATTATACCATATCTTTTATACAGGTAAAATGTATGTTCTATAGATATAATGACAATAACCATTTAATTTACAAATGGCGCCTCATATTTACGTTGGGTCGCCTGTCAAACAACTCCTTCGATTTCTAACATAAAATGTTCTCCGGGTACTCCGGTTTCCTCCCTCTTTTTAGTATTGACAGTGGATGCGATATTCTAACTTTATTTTGTTTTTAAAATTCGTATTCTAATAGCGACTTACTCGCCTTTACGCCACATGTTTAGTGATTATTAATTATTTGTTTGTTGTGAATGTAGGAGTCTCTGTAATATGTAAACCTGTTTGTTTTAAATGTAGGAGTGTCTGTAACATGTAAGCTTGTTTGTTGTGAATGTAGGAGTGTCTGTAACATGTAAACCTGTTTGTTGTGAATGTAGGAGTGTCTGTAACATGTAAGCTTGTTTGTTGTGAATGTAGGAGTGTCTGTAACATGTAAACCTGTTTGTTGTGAATGTAGGAGTGTCTGTAACATGTAAGCTTGTTTGTTGTGAATGTAGGAGTGTCTGTAACATGTAAACCTGTTTGTTGTGAATGTAGGAGTGTCTGTAACATGTAAACCTGTTTGTTGTGAATGTAGGAGTGTCTGTAACATGTAAAACTGTTTGTTGTGAATGTAGGAGTGTCTGTAACATGTAAACCTGTTTGTTGTGAATGTAGGAGTGTCTGTAACATGTAAGCTTGTTTGTTGTGAATGTAGGAGTGTCTGTAACATGTAAACCTGTTTGTTGTGAATGTAGGAGTGTCTGTAACATGTAAACCTGTTTGTTGTGAATGTAGGAGTGTCTGTAACATGTAAACCTGTTTGTTGTGAATGTAGGAGTGTCTGTAACATGTAAACCTGTTTGTTGTGAATGTAGGAGTGTCTGTAACATGTAAACCTGTTTGTTGTGAATGTAGGAGTGTCTGTAACATGTAAGCTTGTTTGTTGTGAATGTAGGAGTGTCTGTAACATGTAAGCTTGTTTGTTGTGAATGTAGGAGTGTCTGTAACATGTAAGCTTGTTTGCTGGTTACAGATCGCAGCATTTGAGTCTGAAGTAGGAATTAGGCGCGTACAGCATCCATTAATTATTGTTATTCTTTTTCTTCTTCTTCTTCTTCTTCTTCTTCTTCTTCTTCTTCTTCTTCTTCTTCTTCTTCTTCTTCTTCTTCTTCTTCTTCTTCTTCTTCTTCTTCTTCTTCTTCTTCTTCTTCTTCTTCTTCTTCTTCTTCTTCTTCTTCTTCGTATTGTTAAGTAAGTTCATCTAAAGAATAAATATACTACAACAACGAACAAGCTTTTACAAAGTTCTGCGTAGTTCAGAGATGTCTAAGGCACTATTCCACTGCCTGTAGACCCACAGCTCACAAGACCCAAACGCCATCGACCAAAGACTACATTACCAGTAACTCATCGACCATAGAAACATTACCAATAACTCATCGACCAAAGATTACATTGCCAGTAACTCATCGACCTAGAAAGTACCTTGTAATGAAATACCTATCCTTACCATCGTAAATAACCGTAAAACCCAAACAGTCGATACCTACCTCTAGAATCGTAAATAACATGCAAACGGTGAAGCAGTCATCGACCAATATGAAGTGTTATTTGTTGCTTTCTGTCTTAACTAACGTGTAATAGTAGACATAGCAATGCCAAACTCGTAAATTCGCGTAACAAGATTTCGTAAACAAAATGGAAATAAATGAAGATCAATATTAAGGCAGTCGTAAATAACTACATGTAAGGTGCGAATTGGAATTTACACACACGTATGCCTTCACACAAACACACACACAGACAGACTGGACATACACTCACACACACGTACACACACACACGCACGCTATGACATTAAAGGTCCTACCTTACCTTCCCCTTCTTCAATCCCAGCCCCAAGCGTTGTTTTTTTTATCTCTCTCTTTCTGTCTATCTGTCGCTCTCTGTCTGTCGCTTTCTCTTCTCTCTGTCTGTTTGTCTTTTTGTCTGTTTCTCTCTCTCTCACACACGCACACACACACACACACACACACAAGTCATACTATAATATATAGGATTACCACGTAATTAGTATTGATACGATGTACTTTGAAACTTTGTCCTTTTATTTGACAACACCTAGTTTTAACCATAGGCGATACATACAAAGGGCTTTGCGACAAATAAAATACCAACAAAAGGTGGGAGAGAATGGAGTGGCTGGGTTAGATAAATACATTACACAAGCCTCCATGGCAACACAAAAACACATTTCATATCACGTGCACATTCCTTTATTTCTTGTCAATACAAAACACAACAAGCAAGCGAGGAGAAAAATATATACAGTTTACGACACAGTATTACGAAATCCCTAGTTTTTGCCTGATGAAATACTAATAATTAAATATTCGTTTTCGTAAATTATTATAACTTACTCAAACAATAAACTATATCGTTCAAAATTCCAGATTTATGATACTATTGTAAATAAATAGTGTAGGTATGACAAACTCAAGAAATAATGGTTATTTGGTTGGTTGGTTTATTAACGTCCTTTTTTACCAGGATGATAAATACCATGCACACACATTCAAACTCGCATTTAAACAGGCACACATGTACATACATGTACACACAAGTATACACACATGAGGACACACTTACACACACATAAGCACACGCGCTATCTCCATCTCTCTCACATACACTCAAACATAATGTAAAACCGCATTAAAACGTAAGTAACAATGTTAGTTAAATAAAACTTCATTCAAGAAATAAAGAATGAGACCAGATAGTGAAATCTTGTCTGCTGAAAAGGCGTTGACAGGCCAAAAGTCCGTGAAAACAGGGTGTGTTACTTTTATTTAAATAACGACAATACAATATGTATTAAGAGGCACAGAGAAATCAACATTTTCTTTGACTTTTAAGTTCATGAAAATGTCGTAATTTGAAAACACTTGGCTGGTGCATGGATTGGTATGATGTACAAAAACTATTATATAGTTTTCAACCCTTATCTGAGTATTGACTTACATCCTATGAATTATTGTACTAATTGAAATATAGAGAGAAGGGAAGGGAGATGAGAAAGTAGGGTAAGGGAAGGAGAAAGAGAGGGATGGAGAGAGAGATAACACAGTAGGAATGAGAAAAGTAAAGGAGAAAGACAGCAACAATGGGAATTTAAAGCACTATAATTCCAGAAAGTAGGGATACTAATAAACTCCTCGGCAACCTCACGGGAGGGGGATGGGGCTTGTATGTTCCTGTGTGTGCATATATATCGGTGTGTGTGTGTGTGTGTGTGTGGGTGTGTGTGTGTGGTGGTGGATTGTGCGTCCTCAATGGTTAAACTTCCATGATGTAAGTTCCTCCTGTGTCGTTATAGTTGAAAAGGACGCCAGCGATATGATAGAGTTTAGCATCGATATCAACGACTGCTCACCCAGCCACATCATCCACATCAACGCCATTGCCGGCCTCGTGAGGGGCTTGCTCAACTCCGGCACTTACAAGGGCAATTTTGAGTCCTGCTACTTTGACATTACTGTCCCTAAAGGCCTGTTCCTCAAAGCCTTCATCCACAAGTGCTGTGCTGAAGGCGACGACTGGTTGATGTTTACAGACAGTCAATCTTTCACCTCTGTCGGAAGGCGCACGAAGTATGGAGTAGAGGATTTTTGTACCGGAACGTCTCTCAAACCGTACTGTCTCGACGTGTGGAACTCAAAGCAGCATTCCCACTTAGTGCCCCACCAATCCATGTTGCTCCTCCAGCCAGCCAACTATATGCTCATCCAACTGAGGGGACTTTTACAAATATCGGAAAGATTTCCAATGACTGGGAACTTTACCATTGAATTTGCTGGAACAATAGAAAATCTCAGAGACAAATTCCTTGTCAATTCTTTCGTCAACGGAGGCGACATCAGTCTACCAGGATTTGAAGAAAAGATGAATTACGCTGTTTCGTTGAATGTCTCATACTCGTTGCTTCTTCCTACTAATCACAGTGTGATGGTGAGCTTTCCTTACTTTGACTTACAAGAAGGTAGCCTTCTATTTCATTCACAATTGATAGGTCCGGAATCCAAGATGGGGTGTTTTGATTACCTAAACTTTTATGTTGGCACCAACAGTGAGCGCAAGAAAGTATGGCAGAAATGTGGAAAGCAGATCATAGCTGCAAATGTGTATCACGCGTCTTTGTACTTGGAGTTCGTCTCTGACGATGCCCAAACAGGTACTCCTGTAGGTTTCCAGCTTGTGTTTTCTTTTCACCCCGAAGACACCACTCCTGTCAAGTTGTCTAGTGGCCTGTTTGACTGTTCTCGCAACTACAGTCTGTTCAGACAACACCTGCACTGCAATCTTCGAGTGGAATGCGAGGTTGGGGAAGACGAGACGGGAAACTGTCCATTGAGCAGTCCTCCATGCAAGGGCGCCATAGATTTGAAGGTAAAGTAGAGAGCTTTCGACTCCTAGCCTTATTAAACGTCTCATAGAGGTTTAATTATGTTGAGATACATAACCAGCACATTTTCAAGACCTCAATTATCATTGTCAAACATCCCCCAAAATACTGGTCGTTCACTTCTTGTCATATTTGGGACTAGTGGTTTTGTACCCTGGCAAGCCAGGGTACACAGGTTGCTGTTTAAAATGTAGACAGAGAGACAACTGTTGTCTGCGAGTTAGCCTTAAACATTAAAAATGCACTGAAATGATTGCAATAGTTTACTTGCAGGGGTCGAATGATGAAGCACTGCAAAACAGAGTAGATTAAAAGGTACATGTTGATGTTCGACTCGAGCAATGCATTGAACTATTTTAATTTAAAATGATAATTGCAATGTACTGCAGAACAGAGTATAGGTGCATGTTTGAGTAATGCACTAAAATATTTTATTGTAATTTAGTATTTATGTTAGGCAACGTATTTTTAAATGTCATACCTTTATTTAAAAATAGTAGGCATGCAAGTAATCTCCCTTGGTACCATAATACTTCCGGTATATTTGTATTCGCGGTAGCGCATAGGTACTGCATAAACAGTGATTTAGTTAGAGGGAAGTAACCATGTTACAACTCTACAAACATGGTTTTCGTCAGCACAGATCTTGTATGACACAGTTGCTTCAAGTAATGGAAGATTTTATGCAAATTGAATTTTTGTGCGCATATAAGTATGGATGAAAAAGAAAGTGAACAGGTAACCTTCAGCTGTAAGATTGGTGACATGAGTGCAAAAGTGTTTTGAATGGAAATAAAACAAAATTTGCGGTATTACGGAACGGCAGTTCTTGACACGGGTTGAATCGGAAGCGCTGCGCGGAATGAGGCTATTGCAGTTTGTGGACATTTTGTTTATTTATTTATCTCAGAAACGGTTAAACGTTCGGTAATGAAATGTCGGCTATAACGATTTCGCGGGTTTTGAGCGCACAGCAGGCCAATCCGCAGCGCCCAGCACCTGCCCAGATCAGCGTCCATACCGGACAAACTTTACAGTAGAGGCAAAGAAGGACTTCCGGCTAAGCAATTTATATATATATATAGATTGTTGTCGAGTCTTGTTATCACTGCGGCTATTCGGACCACTTTTTGTTTTTAAGCAGGGACATGCTAACATAAAATCAAACGCAACAATTTAAAGTGGAATTGCAATCGTTAAAAAATATATAAATAAATAACATTATTACTAAAGGAAAAATTTACCACTAAAGTGAAATCGTTATTTCAATATTATTTGCAGGAGAAGTGTATCAGTTATCACGCTGAAGACAGAGAAAGGAAACTGCCTACTTGGCTAGAAGCTCGTCTGCATTGTCTACGATCAGGTGGCGACCTGGCCATGCTCAAAACCGCGACTGAGCGACGGCAGGTTGACGTTATCACAGAGGTCAACAATAACGCTTTGTGCACGTACGTTGGTCTGCTGGTGCCTGAACTGTCTGCACAGAGTCCCAACATGTACAGGTAGGTGACAGCTGCAAATTGTTTGCCTAAAGTACCTGATGGATTTGAATGAAGTGCTTTTACCGCGTAGCAGCTGCTGATGAGTTATGTTTCGCCAATGTGCATAGACAAAGCCTTTTGTGTACATGTGCATGTGCTTGATTCTAACAGTTCATTATATTTGACAACCAGTAAGAATGTCATGTTAACATTTCAATCACTAGAACAGCTGTGGTGCTGAGAATACCTTTGTCTGCATGATATATTTCAATAAAACCTTGATCACAATCTCATCATCAATAATTAAGCTTACGTATCAGTACGATGTCTCTTATTAGAGAACTGTAGATCGACCAACGAAACTTGGTTCGTAGCAATATCTTTCGTTTCCGGTTATGCAATCGGGAATTCCTTACGAACTTTTCTTCGTGCCTGCGGTTCTGAAGTGACAGCGCCTTTAGTTGCAGACGAAATTGTGTTCGTCCTGATCCAGGGGAGGTAAATCTCTAAATTGCGGAGGTTGTTTTTCTCAAAAACCCACGAGTCGTTAGATTTGGTTTGGTTGGCTAAAACAGACACTTTTCCCAACGAAAGTTTAGTTTAGGATACAGCATTGGTAATTTTTTCTTCTCCTTAAAATAAAATCCACACAAATTAGAGAGCTTGTGTTCATTGCCTACGCTAGCCTACTAACTAGCCCGTTTAGCCTACGAATTTAGTGGTATTGGGCTCGTCTAAACCAATGTCCGCATATTTACAGGACTTAAGTTTAATTGATTTTATTAATTTAAGAGCATGTAATAACCCTAATGAAGCAGCCAAAATATTTTTGAAACTATTGCTTTCTGTCGTCAATGCACATGCGCCACTCAGGAGGAAGAGGGTTAAACATGTGTCAATACCCACCTGGATGAATACTGAAATTAAGGCTGCCATGTCCTTGCGTGACAGACTTAAAAAACAAAAACAGTTTGATCTGTATAAAAAGCAACGTAATAAGGTCCTTACTCTTGTAAGAAATGCGAAGAAAAAATATTTCCAAACTTTATTATCCACTGAAAACACTAATATAACTTGTATTTGGCAAGCAATGAACGAATTTTGCAAAAAATCTCGAACAAGAAAAATAAATCAGTATCTGTTCACTAATGATGAATTTAATAAATATTTCCTTTCATTGACTGACTCTATTATTACATCTAATAACGCAAACACAAACACAGATACAATGATATATGATAGGATCAACCAGTTTTGCAGAAGCAAACTTCATGAATCTGCCTCATTTATTATACCTCGGTTAACTGAACATGAAGTAACTTCTCTAATATTACAAATGAAAAATAAAAAGTCTCTGGACATCTATAATTTAAATGCGTTCATTATAAAATTGTCTCTTCCATATATCATTAAACCTTTAACCTACATCTATAATCTATGCATTGAACAAAATCAGTTTCCCTCAATATTTAAAGAAGCTAAAGTAATACCTTTACCTAAAACAAGTGATACTTCAGTTCTTGACAACTTTCGACCAATTTCCATTCTGCCTGTTCTATCTAAACCTCTGGAAAGATATATTCATATTAACCTTATGAAATATTTAGAAAATAATGCTCTTTTTCATCCTTTTCAGTCTGGCTTCAGACCTAACCACTCTTGTCAAACAGCGCTCTCCCATCTTTGTGATGTTTGGCTTAGTGCTATAAACAAGCAAGACATTGTAGGGGCAGTTTTTCTTGACCTTAAAAAGGCATTTGATTTAGTTAACCATGATATCCTAATTAATAAGCTAACCTACTATTTTCAAAACTCTGCATCTGTATTATTTTTTAAATCATATTTATCAAACAGGCACCAGTCAGTATATACTAATGGTTCATTTTCGTCTCCTGGAGATGTCACTTGTGGAGTTCCTCAAGGATCGATTCTTGGTCCTATTTTATTTTGTATATTTATCAATGATATGCCCCTTTTTCTCACACAAAATGTTAACCTTGACCTATTTGCTGATGATTCATCCCTTCATACTCATAATAAAAATCTACAACAGGTAGAACTAAGTCTTCAAATAAGCATAAATGAAATTGACAACTGGTGTGACAACAATAGAATGAAATTAAATCCTAATAAAAGCAAAAGTATGCTTCTCACTACAAGACAAAAACGTCAAAATGGATCTTTTTGCCTTCATCTAAACTTAGGGTCGTACAGTATTGATCAAGTTCGTGAACATAAAGTGCTAGGCGTAATCATTGATGATGATTTTACCTGGCGGTCACACATTAACCATATCTGTAAAAAAATTTCTAAATACCTTTTCCTTCTAAATAAACTTAGACATTTTGTTACGGTTGGTGCATTGAAATCTTTTTTCTATGCCCACTGTATGTCTCATTTTAATTATGCATCAACTGTTTGGTGTAATGCAAGTGACGCGCAAATTAAACCGCTAAACAGTCTTCATAAAAGAGCAATCAAGATACTCTATAAGTCTTATAATATAAATACAGATATTCCAACTACTGAGAAATACAAAGAACTCCGAATACTCCCACTTCAAAAACAATTTGTATTTAATACAGCTATCCTTATGTTCAAAATCACACATGGAAAAACACCAGCATATCTTGATATATTTTTTACTAAGCCAGTTGTTGGACATAGACTTTATAATTATAAACTACCCCTCCCTCGCATTGATTTATACAAAAATAGCCTATCATTTAATGGAGCTGCTGTATGGAACTCTCTTCCTCTGGAGTGTAAACATTGCACCACAATATTTTCTTTCAAAAATAACCTCTGCAAACATCTGCAAAATTAATGATAAAACTTATATTTTTTATATGATAACACAGTTTTTCATGACATTGTAGTATGATAGTAATAGTAATGATGATGATAATAATAGTATTAATTATAATAATTATTATTATTATTGTTATTATTGTTCTTATCATTGTTGTTATGATTATTGTTATTTGTATTATTATTATGAGGGTGAGGGATAGGAAGGGTGGTGGTTGCCTAACATTGTTAAAGATCATGATGAAGATGTTGGTGTGATTGTGTGTGCATGTGTGTGAGTGCATGTGTGTGATTTCTATGATTTCCAAGTTAATGTTAAAGGTTATTTATTATGTTAATTTGTTAAGGGACAGATTGGAAGATTAGACTTCTTATTAGTCTAAAATCTTTATCCCTAATAAAAAAAGTTTCAAAGTTTCAAAGTTTCAAAGTTTCAATGGCTGTTCGTGCAGATTCATAAGAATACACCAGAAAAGGGATTTTTACATCTTTAAACATGCCCATAGGAGACACTTGAAACCTAGACATAATGCAAAACCTCTGTTGAAAATCTCAGTCGGAAACACAAACTCCTCCGCCATTTTACATCTGAAAGCAATAGCAGCCCAAGAACAGCACCCTTTTTTCGTAGCAAGGTACACCTATTTTATTGAATCAACAACAACAAATGCTGAGAGAATACAGTCAAAGCATGTATTTAAGCTTATGTTTATAGCAATTGACCCGATATAGAGTATGCACAAAATACAAGAAACGTACATGAGAATCACGATTCGCCAAAATTATGACCATTTCCCATTTTAATTCAGCGAAGTTTTCTGCGTAATGCAAATAAGGAGGTCGTGATCTTCGAAGCGCAAACGTTCTGACGTAGACTGAGGGTTTTCCTACGAAAAAGAACTACGAATCAGGTTTCTGTGCTTCTTAAAGAACTCTCTATTAAGGCATTATCCTTATAAAATGTCCCCACAAACAAGGTATACTGTTTTTCCTAAGGTCATCTGGGGACACGATTTTGTATCTGGGAACATGAGACCGTCCCCAGATCCAAGGTGACTTCCGGAAATGGGTTTTGGGGACGCAAAAAACGCATGTCTTTAGAGAAAAGGGTTAGGGCAAGGGTTAGGGACACATGCACAACTAGAAAAGGGTTAGGGCAAGGGTTAGCGATACATCCACAACTAACCGTTTTAGATAGGGTTATATAGCATGTTCTCAGAAACAATGGTTTTCATGTATATATATATATATATATATATATATATATATATATATATATATATATATATATATATATATATATATATATATATATATATATATATATATATATATATATATATATATATATATATATATAATGTTCTCAGAAACAATGGTTTATATATATATATAATCAACAGGCTTGAAACTTAACATATAAACATAAAGGTGTACAGGAAGGTACCACGATGGTTGGACAACACCCCTTGTTACTACTGCAACACTTCAGACGTCGTTTATGATTCCCCAAAAACATTTGACTTGTACCGAAGCATATGTTACGCAATATTGCTCGGACAACCGGTGGCTTTTTTCCCCGTTGACTGCTTGCAACGAGTATGTAACAGTTACGTTTGTGAAGTACCAATCAACTCTGCTCAGGGTCAAACCACTGAGTTACAGGATGCAATGTTTCCTGTCCAGCAGTTCCACAGAGACAATTCCACTGCGGGTAAAGCTCAGAGCTTCCTTCAGAGTGGTAGGCTTGTATCATGTCTTGATGGCCACCTGACTCACGGTTTCTTGTCATGTGATCGGAAAAGCTACTGTACAACCGAGCGCTATGTGGCACACTGTGATGTATTGGTAAACGGGGACAGTGACACCGACAGTGGCGGTCGGCGTGTGTCAGTGACGATGTTCCAGTGTCACCAGTTTGGAGAATCAATTCCCTACACGCTGGTCTGTGACTTCAGGCATGACTGCACGGATGGATCAGATGAAATATATTGTACTCACAACCACACACTTTATGACAGCGGTTTCAGGTACGCCTACTGGTTTTTTTTGTACCACAAAGGATCATTTCATTTATTAAACAAATTTATTTGAGTCTGTTATATCATTGCTCGATCGTTTAACGGGTTGATTGCAGTCTGTTTTATAATTGATTACTTGCTTGGAGTCTTGATATATTTTTGTATTTACCCAAAATTAGCATTCGTGGTCTGTATAATGCTAGTATGTACACAGTACCATAATACTAGTGAGCCTGCCCCCTTCTGCCTATCTTGAACGATTGTCTCATCGCCACAGTCTTTTGGAATATAATTAACCCAGCTAACACATAATTTACATAACCTTTCGTTGCCCCGTGGATTTCGATTGGGAATAATGCTGCATACCACTCCTATCCCTGGCTCATAGCTGTGGGAACGGCAAGGTGGAACATGTGGAACATGCTTTGAACTCCCCAATGGCAACCAAGAGTGAGCGGGATTGTACTGTACTTCGCGCGTGTGCCGCCGCAAGTTGCCGCCATGGATAGGCATAAGTTTTGTGCTGCCTCACACTCAATATTGTACACTGGTGGTTTTGTACCCTGGCAAGCCAGGGTACACAGGTTGCTGTTTAAAATGTAGACAGAGAGACAACTGTTGTCTGCGAGTTTCATTTGGACGATTTTGCCTTGGCTTCTAAAAGTATCTTCATTTATTATTTTATTTTTATTTTTTTTGAAAAAAAAAATTAGGGTTGGTGCAAAATGTACAGGGTCGGTCAGGTGACCATAAACGGACAATTTGTTTTCTTTGGCTCAAGCGCTGCACATAGGAATAAAAAAAAGTACAATGCACATATGAATAAGCTTCATGGGACTGGTCGTTTGAAAGGGTGGGCTTGGTTACATGAGCATGCAATGCACTTAAATTTATCGTAATGTACTGCCAGGGTACAAAGGCATCCTCTCCCTCTAACTTTGGTGAAGCATGTTTGAGTAATGCACAAAAATAATTTATTTTAATTTAGTATTTATGTTAGGCAACGTATTTTTAAATGTCATACCTTTATTTAAAAACATTAGGCATGATATTTATTGCAATGTACTTACACTTACAGCCGACGCTGTTGTCAAATGTCGTCTGCAAAGTCATATGTGACGTCGCGTTTGGGGCTTGAATGGGATTCTTGCAAGATTGTTTGCGAATGAATTTTTGTGCGCATATAAGTATGGATGAAAAAGAAAGTGAACAGGTAACCTTCAGCTGTAAGATTGGTGACCAGAGTGCAAAAGTGTTTTGAATGGAAATAAAACAAAATTTGCGGTATTACGGAACAGCACGTTCTTGACACGGGTTGAGTCGGAAGCGCGTGGACTGAGGCTATTGCAGTTTGCGGACATTTTGTTTATTTTTTTTTTATCTCAGAAACGGTTTGGTAAGGAAACGGTTCGGTAAGGAAATGTCGGCTATAACGATTTCGCGGGTTTTGAGCGCACAGCAGGCCGATCCGCAGCGCCCAGCACCTGCCCAGATCAGCGTCCATACCGGACAAACTTTACAGTACAGGCGAAGAAGGACTTCCGGCTAAGCAATTTATATATATAGATTACTTTAGGAAAAATATTTACCCGTTAACTTTTAAAATTCCCAAAGTATTTATTATCACTAGACGATAATTTATATCTTAATGTTTTGTATGTATGTATGTATGTATGTGTATTGGAATATTGCTGCCACCTCCGTGTCTTCCTGCTTGTCCAGGTTGAACTTCAGTCTGGTGCACTTTGCTGTTTTTACTCCCTAGAGAGCCGGAAAGACATCATCACGAGATCGTAGTCACTTCCGATGTCTGCTCCTGGAAAAGTGCGTGTTCTGCCAATGTTGACGCTTGATCTCAAGCATTTCTTGACCATAATGTTGTCAATCTGGTTGTGATGCTCCCCGCTGGGACTGTGCCAAGTCCATCCTCTGAACTTTTTGTGGGGACCAAGCGTGTTTGTCAAATTCATATTGTTGTATCTGGCAAACTATCATTTGTCTCGTTGTTGCAGTGGGGTACTCATGTGTCTCTCCAGTTGTGGTACGCGTCTTGGCCAAACTTGGCATTTCAGTCGCCTAGCACTATGACTATGCCCTTCCTCGGCAAGGACAGCCTGCAGATATTCATAGAAATTCTCGACTTCACTGTCGTCATAGTCTGATGTTGGGGCTTAGGCCTGTACGATGGTGATGCTGAAAAAGGCTGCTCTCAGGCGGATGGTAATGAGTCTACTGGAGACTGGGCGGCAACGCACGGCAGTGGCTTTTTTTTACCAAGAATCCAGCACCGTCTTCGTGCCTGTCATTTCTCCCGCTGAAATAAAGTTTGTGACCTTTGTCGGTCGTTGTTTCACGTAGGCCTTTCTAGCTAATACCTAAAATGTTCCATCGATAGTAGTCCAGCTCGTGGGCCAGTTCTTCTAATTTTCCCTTCGCAGTTAGGGTCCTGACATTCCAGGCTCCTATGACGATGTTGTCTCTCGTGCGGTTCTTGTTAAGTTGTCCATCAGTAACCCACGTATTACCTCCGACCTGGTGGCCAACGGAAGGCGCGGTCCTTGGTGATTCGGGTGACGACCGATCCGGTATGGAGTGAGTGGTTCTTTTCATCATCATTCGTCTTTGGCAAGAAAGACCTGTCCGGGCCTAATCCTCTCCAAGCTATTGGCCACACCCGAAATCCAAGAGTACAATGTGGCTCGCCTTGGGCCCAAGCAGGTGGTCGTTGAACCCATAGTAACGGGAGGTACCTCCGCCCTGGCCGGTGACTTCGGTGAAGAAGACTTTCGCCCAGTAATGCCGCGCTGACATCACCCCTGTTAGTCGCCTCTTACGACACGCCGGAAACGTTGAGTCTATTCTATTCAGTGCCCGAACCCACGGGGCTAGATAAATAATGACTGGTAGTAAGTAAAACACTATTGCTTTCTCTATATAATGTAGATGATAAAATATACATTACTTTACGCAAGTAGTTAGTCTACTGGAACTTGATAGTTGATGAATTACTTCATGCAAATAGCTGTCTGTCACATTTTAGTTCTTTTCATTAGTTTTTAAAAAGTAATTTATTTTAACCCATATCATTCCTTTGTTTTGTTTGTACTCTTTTTTTTAAAATCAATTTTATTCCTTTTTTATGACTCGTGATAATTTCCGTTTTTGCGCTAGGACCATGCGCTAGTGTTTCAGAAAATACAAAAAGAGCGAAAATGATGAACTAAAAGAGCAGTGAAAACAGCGAAAAGGGGAAAGAAAACGGCAAAGACGGGGAAAGGAAATACAATATGCATGCAGGAGTCAAAGGACGCTCAATGCATATCAAAATAGTTGTTTAATACGTACATTATTTTGATAAAAGTGCCTACTTCAATGTCATTAACACTATCGGCTGAAAGGTCCCCACCTGCCGCAACAACAGCATTATAAAAATCAACTAATCAAGTCTGCTACTTATACTCCAACAATACTGTTGTAATTGTAGGCGTTACTCTTTGTTGGTACTTCATAATAACATATTACTATCCATGGATATGAATAGACTTTGGCCTGTGGTATTGTTGTTGTGTATATGTGTTATTATCTTGTGTGTTAATGTTGTGTATCTCTAATAACCTAGACCCTTGTATCACTCACTACAAGCCTACTCGTACCCTACTATAAACCCTGACATAACCCGTGCAATAAGGGACATCACACTGGTGGCCCACTAGGTATTATGATGACATCCCACGCTGTCCCATTGGATCCATCACCTTGCCCACTACTATCTCAACGGCACACCACTAGAAACCCTAACATTTGCCCATGAAGTGTGGGCCAGCACACTGGCAGCCCGCTAGGCTCCCTGAGGCATCCCACATTCTTCCCACACCTTTCTAACTGGATTACGGCTTCCACCAGTGATCAAATCCCAGGCTTTGCCTTGTGGGTTTTTTTTTTCATTCGGACACCACATGTTGTCCTATGTGATGCCATACATTTCAGTCAGTTGCTCTTACTTCTCACTCTTCTTGACCTGTCAGCTGCTTTTGATATTAGCGATCATAAAATACTTTTGGGCATCCATTGGCGTGCGTTTGGCATAATGACTATTCACTTCTTAGTTTACTTCTTACCTCAAATAGATACCAGTCAGTCCTTGTTATTAGCATCCGATCGGAACAGGTGGGGCTCACATGGAGTGTTCCTCAAGGAATTATTTTGAGACCTTTTCTTTTTACACTTTATACTTCCTTAAATTTATGTCATATATCATCATAATGACATTAAAGACAGTTTTTTTAAGCAGGCGCTTCTCAACTTCAAGAAAGGGATAAACCTGCAAAGACTGTATTGTACATCATATGGACTAAGGATGTAGTGAAAACGCCGTTATTGACCACCTTTGTGTTATGATTGACAGGTGCAGCAGTGGTCAGCTTATTTCCAGTGACCGTGTTTGTGACGTAATTGATGATTGCCTGGACAGAAGTGATGAAGCAGATTGCAAGAACCATCGCTTTGTAAAGGTTCAATATTACAGAAAACCTGGTCCAGTGATCATTTTCATGGATGGAAAGGGGAATTTTACGGACCAATCGTTGAACTCTACTGACGGGATGTGCCCAGAGACACACTTTCGGTGCCCAAGTAAGCATGTGTACTGCCTGCCAGTGTTTCTGAAATGCAACGGCTTCAAGGACTGTCCAGGGGGCGAAGATGAAAGGAACTGCGCAGAACCACATTGTTCAGGCCTCTACCGTTGTCGGTCTTCTACTGTGTGTCTTCACGTCAGCCATTTGTGTGACGGTTGGCCCCAGTGTCCAGAGCGGGACGACGAGTTACTGTGTAATGCCACATGTCCCTTCGTGTGTCTGTGTCAAGGTCTGGCCTCCGTATGTCAACAGTCTTTTTCTGCAAACCAGTACCCTGAACTCAGGTTTTTGGACGCCACAGGGTCTGGCATCATTCCTTCCATTCTCAAAGAAAATGTGTATCTTGTTTACCTCAGCTTGTCTCGCTGCAATATTGAGACATGGCCAGACGTAGCTTTGCAAAATCTCCAGTATCTTGACCTGACACACAATAAACTGTCTGTGTTTTACAGTCAACATATACTGTTGCTGCAAAGCCTGCGCTCACTGTTATTAAGTGGAAATCCTTTGACTGACATAGTGGTGGGATCTGACGGAATACATGACCATAACGCCCTGGTGAACATGGATCTTTCTCACACCTTTGTGCAGGAATTGGACATGGACTGGCTCACAGCGCTTCCTTCCTTGCAAAAGCTCAACATCTCCTTCACACAAATATCGTCCATCACAACATTTGACTTTTCGGTGCTGTCCAATCTACTTACAGTTGATCTTCGAGGGTGTAATGCAGAAACGTTTGGACCTGGCGTTTTCCGAGATCTTCATAAGTTAACTCAGGTCTATGCCAATACTTATCGACTGTGTTGCAAAGATTTTCTGCCTGCGGGCTTCAATGTCAAAGATTGCATGGCAGATCAGGATAATGTTTCATCTTGCGAGGATCTAATTGCCTCTTCCCTAAAACGACTGTTTATGTGGATTATTGCCTTAACATGTTTGGTGGACAATGCGGCAGGTTTTGTGTTCCATTTGTATTTCCAGTCAGGAAAGATGTCTGGAAACAGAGTTTTTCTTCTCAACCTGGCTTCGTCCAACTTCCTTACCGGGTCATGTTTTGTCATTATCCTGGCAGCTGATGAAATGTTCCGCGGCAAATACGTGTGGCATGATGGTGCATGGAGATCAAGCAGTGTGTGTAAACTGCTGGCATTTCTGTCGATGTTGTCCAATGAGGTGTCAGCCTTTACTGTGGTTTTACTCAGTCTAGACCGCCTTACTGCGTTAGCAATGGCGTGTGACAAAATTCATTTTGGATACAAGTCAGCTGTGATGGTGTGCATGCTGTCATGGGCATTGGGACTTGTCCTTTCAACTATACCTCTGATACCTAGCTCGCCATATTGGAGTCTGTACAGTCAGAGTTCCATCTGCATCTCTGTACCTTTTGGAGACCTTGGTTTGTACAGCAATACCTATTCTCTCAGAATCACAGGCATTTTCAACCCCATATTATTTCTTCTGGTAGCAGCTGGACAAGCAGTGTTAAACAGATACGTTCACTCCATTCCCCTGAAAATCTCTATTCCAGATTGCATTTCACAAGAGATTCTCATTGCTCGTCGCCTAACCAGCGTTATCGTTTCCAATACGTTAGTGTGGTTGCTGTTTGGTGTATGGAGCATGATGTGTTTAACTGGTGTAGCAGAAGTGGGCAGTGCCAGTACTGACATGTACATGTTCTTGTTACTGCTCAATGCCACACTGAACCCTATTCTGTACACCTACAGGCTGTTGCAAGAGAAACGCAGTTTTAAACGACAGGATAAATTGCTAAGGTTTCTAAAACTGCAAGCATAGTTAGGTAAAATGTAGGGGTCTCCTACATTTGTCTTATAGTTTAGCTAATTTCATATATCAGTTTGTATGAAAGCACTGACATACGAACCGACATGTCTTTGAAATAGAATCTACAGGCATTTACAGTGAATTGACACGACGTGTTTACCCTGCAATGGAAGAGAGCACTTCAGATAATTTCGTTGAGCTGTCTTGTTCACGCCGTTCAGCCAAACAATAGTCAACCACTTATCTAACTAACTCGATGTTTCTCAAACGTTTGTTTGTTTGTTTTTTTTCCCCCAGGAGCTGGGTTATATTTATTTTCAACACAAAATATTACATAAGAACCTGGTTACAAAAAAGATATTCCAAGTATAAACAGTAAATGTACATATATCCATTCATACCGACAACAACAGCAATGATTACAACACAACACAACACAACACAAAAAGTGAACATGTTGAAGACACCTGATCATCATGGAGGTATAGAGAAAGGAAAGAGGTGGAGCTATGGGGAGTGGTGCCAATTAATCAAATACCTGTTTGTACAAAATCCAATCAGACGCAAAATGCAGATATAACATAGAATTATACCTTTCAGCATCGAACAATTGCCGTGCCCTTCTGATAAATAAGTTTATACTAGGTGTAATGTTTTGTAATTTTGCACAAAAGATTTCATATTTAGCAATCAAAATGAATAGGTCAATAACTCTGTCTGTTCTCACACCTTGCTGTAGGCCAAACACGATAAGCTCCCTTGACAAAGACAATGAGTTACAATGTTCAAAATTTGTTCTAATCCATGCTTAAATATCACACCAGTATTTCTGACATTTATTACAGTCCCATAGAAAATGTATTAGCGTTTCATCATACACGCTACAAAAGGAACATAAAGGTGAGTTAACTATTCGTCTGATATACAAAAATCGATTAGTTGGAAGGATTCTGTATATTATTTTGTATTGGAACCATCTAAGTCTAGCATCATTTGTAGTGTTAATTATTTTCATAAAAATGTTCTTAGGATCAATATTTACATTTAAATTCTCACTCCATTTCTTTATGGATTGATGTTCCTCGGGACTCTGAATCAGTACAGAGTAAATATGCTTAGCATCACCTTTTGAAAGACATTTCCACAAAAGTGTATCATCAGTCACAAACCCATTTTCAAAATCAATTTTCAACAGCGTGTGATACCTCTTAACTGCACGTATGACACCTTCGTATAACAAAAATTGGTTACAATACCAGGAAACTTCACTTTAAAAGCGTCAAACGAAAGGTACCCGTCAAAATTCATCAAATCACCGATTTTTATTACACCATTCTGTAACCAGTCTTTCAAGTAGACCACTTTAGTGTCTCTGCAAATGTGTACATTGTAGTGCAAATTCTCTGAAACAAAATCACAGAATGTCTTTGGGGTTAATTTATCACCACATTTTTTGTAATGTTTAAACACATCGGCCCAAAACAAATTTTTAAATTGCCTCATAATAACGTGTGCAATTTCACTTCCATACTTTTTAACATCAGTAATGCGCTTAAGACAACTTAGCTTCAATGCTGACAAAAAGGATTTGATATCGACCATTTTCAACCCACCAGCAGCATACTCTTGGCATATCTGCGTACGCTTTATTTTATAAGGTTTATCGTTCCATACAAACTTAAAGAACATGGAATTTATTGTATTCAAAAAGTTATCGCTTGGATCAGGCAGGTTCATCAATAAATGAGTTAATTTCGACATCGCCAGTGTCTTTATAACAGTTATTTTCCCAAAAGCTGTTAAATTACGCTTGGACCACACAGCCAACAATTTTCGTATATCATTAATTTTTTTTTCATAGTTTAAGTGAGCTATTTCCTTTTCATCAACAGAGAAAAAGACACCAAGCACCTTGAAAAATGGTGGATTCCACTGCAAATTCATCTCTGGCAAAAACTTCTGGTTGGAGTACTTACGTGACCCAATCCACACAACAATTGACTTATCAAAATTGACCTTTAAGCCAAAGTATGCCGCATATAATTTTAAAATCCGAATACACTCTAAAAAAGATTATCTGGAACCATCAAGAAAAAAATGGTGTCATCTGCATATTGCGAAATTAAAACTTCATCATCCACAACACGGATTCCACGAATATTTTTATTTTGCTTGATCACGACTGCCAAAACTTCAGCACAGAGTAAGAAAATATAGGGAGAAACAGGATCTCCTTGCCTTGTTCCTCTCTGTACATCAAACCACAACGAATATTGACCATTTATACAAAGGATCTAATATTCTTATAGAAAACAGATATCCAACGCCTTATATCTGGACCAAATTTGAATACACATAAACACTTTTCCATGAAAGGCCATGCCACAGAGTCGAAAGCTTTCTCTTGATCAGCCGTCAAAAGCATACCAGGCACTTTATTATTATCACAATAAACAATAGAATCGTATAATAAACGAATATTATCACCCATAAACCTTCCTTTTAAAAAAACATGTTTGTTGATCACCAATAATCTGTGGTAAAACTTTTTTTTATCCGGTTTGCAATACAAGAGGAAGCTAATTTATAAACAGTATTTAGAAGAGTAATAGGCCTCCAGTTTTTAACAAAAGCTTTGTCTTTACCTTCCTTTGGAATACATGTTATAACTCCCTGACGCTGCGTTACAGACATTTCGTTTTTGTAAAAACCATAGTTAATCGATCGCGTCAAAAATACACCAAGATCAGAGAAAAAGAATTGTAAAAACTCTGTTGTATACCCGTCCGAACCAGGACTCTTATCGTTCTTCATTTGCTTTAATGCCGATAGGGCTTCCTAAACAGAAATGGGGCCTTCTAATAGTGCACTTTCTTCATCCGATAGCGTCGACTCAACATTTAAATCTTTTAAGTTTACATCTACAACATCATGTTCATGAGAACAGTACAAATTCTCATAAAAAGACTTAACTTCATGCACAATAGCATCACAATCATGTAAGACTAGTGGTTTTGTACCCTGGCAAGCCAGGGTAAACAGGTTGCTGTTTAAAATGTAGACAGAGAGACAACTGTTGTCTGCGAGTTAGCATTAAACATTAAAAATGCACTGGGATGATTGCAATAGTTTACTTGCAGGGGTCGAATGATGAAGCACTGCAAAACAGAGTAGATTAAAAGGTACATGTTGATGTTCGACTCGAGCAATGCATTGAACTATTTTAATTTAAAATGATAATTGCAATGTACTGCAGAACAGAGTATAAGTGCATGTTTGAGTAATGCACTAAAATATTTTATTGTAATTTAGTATTTATGTTAGGCAACGTATTTTTAAATGTCATACCTTTATTTAAAAATATTAGGCATGCAAGTAATCTCCCTTGGTACCATAATACTTCCGGTATATTTGTATTCGCGGTAGCGCATAGGTACTGCATAAACAGTAATTTAGTTAGAGGGAAGTAACCGTGTTACAACTCTACAAACATGGTTTTCGTCAGCACAGATCTTGTATGACACAGTTGCTTCAAGTAATGGAAGATTTTATGCAAACTGAATTTTTGTGCGCATATATAAGTATGGATGAAAAAGAAAGTGAACAGGTAACCTTCAGCTTAAGATTGGTGACATGAGTGCAAAAGTGTTTTGAATTGAAATAAAACAAAATTTGCGGTATTACGGAACGGCAGTTCTTGACACGGGTTGAATCGGAAGCGCCGCTCGGAATGAGGCTATTGCAGTTTGTGGACATTTTGTTTAATTATTTATCTCAGAAACGGTTAAACGTTCGGTAAGGAAATGTCGGCTATAACGATTTCGCGGGTTTTGAGCGCACAACAGGCCGATCAGTAGCGCCCAGCACCTGCCCAGATCAGCGTCCATACCGGACAAACTTTACAGTAGAGGCAAAGAAGGACTTCCGGCTAAGCAATTTATATATATAGATATCCCCCGACTCTGTGTGTAAAACACACACGATAGATTTTTGGACAAAGTGCCGTTTTTCTAGATTACAAAAATATTTAGAATTTTTCTCTTCTTCATTGATCCACCGGGAACGGGATGTTATGATCAAACCATCGACTTTTTTTCCTACGCAAATCAACTAATTCTCTTTTTTTTTGTTCTAATAGATGCACATTACCGTTTGAAAAAAATTCTTCCAGCAACGAAATATCACTTATTAAATGCTGTTCTTGCTGTATTTCTTTTTTTCTTTTTATAGGTTGCATACGAAATACACTTCCCTCTAATTTCTAACAAAAGCATTTCCAAAAATAGCTGATCATCAATTAACAAAGATAGATCGCAGTCATTGATCAAATGCAAATCATCCATTACGTAAACAGGAACAGCGTATTGCCGCTTCGTATCCAAGATGACCTGTTTGACCAGGTTTACAAAACATATATCTTTCAATAATGAATTATTGAATTTCCAGAATGGACGGTGCCGTTTTACAATATCTGTTTTCAAACAAATTTCAACCAAAGAATGATTAGAACTGTATCCAGAGGCTATGTTTGCATCAACAATATCAAGACACATTTCATCTGATACCAAAAAAAAAAATCCAGTCTACTCCTTTGAATGCCATTAAATCTACGCCAAGTATAAGATCTTTTATTAGGAAACAATGTTCTAAAAATATCAACAACTTCATGATCAAACATGAAGTCCAACACTTTTTGCCGACTTCTAGGTCGGTATACATTAGAGGGTTGATTAGAATCTATTCTCGGACTCAAAGCAAAGTTAAAGTCTCCACCAATAATCATTACATCATTGTCAATCAACACAATTTCATGAAACACTTTCTCAAAAAATTCAGGGTGATCTCCACAACTAGGTGCATAAATGTTAACAAGGGTAACACGTTTTTTTTTATAATTCAATATCAGCAATTATGTATCGTCCGTCCAAATCACGCAAAACCCCATGTAATTTAAATTCAAATTTGTTGCGAAACAAGATAGCAACACCATTACTAGCCGTTTCTTGCCCAGCCACAATGCAGTCATAGCCCCATTGTGATCGAATAAGGTTCTCACAATCCGACTTTATATGAGTTTCTTGCAGTAAAAATATATTGCCTTCATAATTTCTCAAATAATCAAAAACATCTTTTCTTTTCTTAAAATCGCCTATCCCATTGACATTAAAAGAGCAAATCTTTAGTTTTTCATAACTATCTAGTGTCTAATGGTCGGAAAGTACAAGAATGCAAAAAGTCACATGACGCATCCATCAAAAATATGTCTGAAACACAACGCCAAGAGGGGTGCTGCTCTCTCTCTTGAAAGGGAAAGCCTAAAAATGCCAGAAAAACCATGAGAAAACATACCATTCAAAAAGCAAGAACAGCAGTAACAGTAAGCAACACAAGGGTTTCCCCACAGTAAACCACAGGTTCAAGGTCAGGTCACATACAGTAAAAAGATCATCAATACACAAACAACAAAGACAACATATAAACAGCATCAGCCACACCCACAAAAACACAAAACAAAACATAATCGAATTTTTTTAACTCGTCGCTCGCGCAGTGCCAAAAATAAAACATACCGGTTAACCAGCTATACACATGGAGATAAAATAGGCTACAAGAAATAGGCATACAAAAATCCACAGAGATGTAAACACAGACAGGTGTCAGAAATAAACATCGATCTCAGCGGCAGAGGTCTGATGAGATACACATGTAAACAAAAACCAAACATAAACAAAAACAGGCTCGAATGCAAACGCGTAGTCAAAGCGACAGAAATCTAATGCGATGCAAACAACAACGAATAATTTGCATAGGACTGAAAATAATAGGAAAATAAACACATACTAATAACAATTCATTTATAAACCTAATATCAAAATTCAATCGCCCGGCCCCGCCTCACCACAAAAGATCACATATTGTCACTACACACTCGGTCACACAATCACCTCCTTGCCAGACACTGAAACCTCAGGAACACCAGTGGAATAAGGTGGGGAGCATTGCGGGGGAGAGGGTAAAGACTTGCCAAGCACAGGCACCCGACCCGCCACAATGTTTATTTGCAATTGTTCAACAACTCTTTAGCCGCGATTTGGACCATTTCCTTTGTTTTTATAATGTCTTTGTCATTGTCACTTTGAGGTGGCAGTGCACCACAAATTTCTTTCCATTTAGCATTTTTTCCTGCCAGATTTCTAAGTCTTGCACGCAATGCAGGAAGAGCAGACTGAGGCAATGCATCGATCGACAGTTTTATACCTATATCCTGTTGTTTCTCAATGCGAACAACCATGTTCATAAGGGATTCAGCAAATACCACACCGTCTTTGGACCAGGTCTTCAGAGCACCTGGGTGTTGAGCCACAGACTGGAAAAAGGAATAATTGGCCTGGGTCAAGTCATCGACGATGATCATTCTGGAACCTTTCAGCTGCTTACGATGCTGCAGCACCTGATGCCTGGTCTTCCTAGAGATAAACCTCACAATGATGGGTCTGGGGCTTTTGGTATTGTCTTTCTTTCTGTCACCAATTATATGAGCAGCGTCAAGATCAGCAGGGGTGATAAGATTAAGACCTAGCTTGTCGTGGAAAACAGCTAAAGCCTGTTTCTCACTTTCTGCGGCAGTTCCCCCCCCCCCCCCACCCCTGCCAGACACTGAAACCTCTGGAACACCAAGAATCTAGATGTTCCAGAGCCTTGAATACTGTTCCGCATGGTTGCTGCGCTCTCTAGCCACGCTGGCACCATACTCTGCTTCTACCACTTTTTCTTCTAGACTCGTAATTTTGTTTTTGCTTTCCAAGAGATCTTGTGTAAGAGTGTCGTTTTCTGTTTTTAAGTAAAAAATGTCTGCTTTTAGTTGCCCGACTTGTTGAGTTAAGTCACTCAGCTTTTTGTTCAGAGAGTCGCGCATATCCTTCACAATATTATTTAGGCTGGTATCCATGGCTATCCGATTCATCACGTCACTAATCGTGCAACGTTTCTTGTCCTGACATGACTGCTTTTTCGCCAAAACCCTGTCCTCTATCAATGTTCTCCTCTGTTTTGTCTTGCTCTACATGTACTTGTTCTACACCCCCCGGCACAGGGCTAAAGTGGTTGAGGATTGACTGTCCGCTAGTGTTGTTCTTGTTAGTAGGCCTACCGCGAGACTTGGCTTTTTTACCGTCACGCTCTTCTTGAATAGGCGATGCTGACTCCGGTTTGTTACGCTTGCGTGAGTCAGACCTGTGTCTATCGTGTTCACTCGATAACATCACGATACGAAGCCTACAACACAGCACACAGAAAAATACCTAGGTCTACGTCATAAACGGAGAAACTCACATAATATAGGCCTACCACACAGGATAATGAAGCTGACACATAAAAATCAATTTATACAATAGTCTGGCGCATAGAAAGTCATATAAAGAAGCTAGCACTGGGAGCTTACGAAGGTTTACTCAATCCATTCGTTTTGGGCTGTCTAGTGGGTAAATATCACCCAATAAAAAGACGAAAGTCTGCAGAGCGAAGCACAACCCAACCGGTCCGGTCACGAGCAAGAGTTCAGTCCGTTTCTCAAATGTTAGTGTCACCTACATAAGCATGGTCGTTTCCCTTACACCCCTATTTTTATTTCTATCCACCCCTCCCCCCCCCCAATCCATCCCACCCCACCACCCCCACACGATGCAAAAATCCAAATATATGTATCATAGTCTTATATTTAAGTCGCTACGCTTCCGAGTCCTTAGTTGCAATCTTCTTTTCCAGGTTTCTCAGGAAAAAGTCGAGTTTTTTCGCTATCCCCCTTACCCGCCAATGAAAGACTGGGCAAGGGTCGCATTTACTTACAGCTCTCTGATTTCAAACATGCCCCGCAAATGTTCTTCGACATCAGGGATTGCGGAAGAGGTAAGATGTTGCGGTTCAATGGTTCAGAAGGGGTCATCAATGTTTTCACTGCAAGGACAAAGACAGCAGTTATAGAGCCATGTTTTTTTGAAGCTGAAACACCGGATCATTCTTTCGTCCAAGCAGTTGCGCAGTTTGATATGAATGAGCCTTGCCCAGGGTATACCCAAGTAATTGCTGCCCACTTACCTTTGGCAAGCGATAAAAAAGGGCATGATTTTCCAATACAGACTTCATTATGTGAAGAATTTCCCACGAGACAACCGCTAATGTTAATGCCAAGCAACAGAATATACTTCAGAATAAACACCTCTGGATTTCCGGCAAAGTTTTGGATCTATTTCCGAGGGGCTGAAAAAAAACACCTCACTGGCAATGAAGGATTTGACATCGTGTATATGTCGGAATCTGCTGGATACCTCACATTTCCTGGTTTCCATGACAACTTGAAGTACCCACCGGACTTAAGCGTGTTCCACAAGTTTGACCTTCCTGAAGCTCATGTCATAATGTTGAGCTTCACGCTGTTCCATTTATTGTAATAATTGTTTCTTAGCTTTGGAATATTATATTTGACAATTTCTTATTTAAAGGCAGAAATACATGTCCATGTACATAAACTAATGGCCAATCATTCAGTGGCAGTCCGCTTACCGGTCAATGGGTCGACGATCTTGGTAGAAACGACGTTGTGATGACTGTTGTGAAAAAACATACATTATTTTGACACACTTTTCATTTCTCTGACATTATTTTGACATTTTCAAATTTTTGAAGCTATCCCTAACCCTAATCCTAAAACAGCTGTTAATCTACGGAGCACTATTTTGACGTCAAAATAACGGGGCCTTCAAAAAAGTCAAAAGAAACCATGTAGAGTTTCATGTGTGAGTTTCAGAGTAACGTCGTTTCTACATGCCCATACACACACACTTACACACACACACACACACACCAAAGGTAAATACCATCATTAGCTGGCTAGGACTTGAGTGTCAGACCGTGCGAGGGGACACGTGCGTGCATAGACCTGTGTTTATACTCTCATCCGAAGGAATAGGGGCGCTTCCCTGTGCTTCGGGGTTATTTGGTTCGACACCCCAGGCTGTAAACCGGATTCGAACCACTGCCGGCAATGTTATCGCTTGACATTCAAAGCTTCAATTGTTTTGCCGTTGTTTGCATCACTGAGCCAACTGAGTCCCAGTTTTTAAAAAGTTACATTTTGTATTGTTTCCATCGTGGCAAGATAGAATTGCATAATAAACTAGTTTCTGTCCTTTTTCATTGGTGTTCTGAGTTCCACACATACACATTTTACATTGTAAACAAAATATTGTCCTTCAAAGTTGAAAACATTCACTGTCAGCAGTACATGGGATAATTGCTACTTGGAACTGCGTGCCTGGACGGTTTTCAATACAGCTAAAACTGTATGGCAAGGATGCACTGAGAAGTTGAGTCCGACAATATACAACAAATCTCTCAGCTTGCATTTCAACAGCAACAGCAACTCTCCGGTCAGTGGCGTGGGTTTCAAACTATTGTTTTCTATTCATCCTGATGTAGACAGACCCTCTATATTAGCCAATAAAATGTTCAACTGTTCACGAGATTACCACAGCTTCCGACAACATTTGGATTGTAACTTAGTGCAGGAGTGTGAAGACGCAGAGGACGAGTCGGACCACTGTCCTTACTTTAGTTCTCAATGTGGTGTTGGGTCGCTACTGTACAAGGTATTGCAGATTGTTGTTGTTCATTTACATTTTGTGTGTCTGTGTAGCTATATTTGTGTAGTAAATCTTTATTTAAAAGGGTTCTGACCCCTTATAAACATCTTTTGTCGGTTCCAATGTATGCCCCAACTCTAGTCTAAACACGTGCTCCTGTTCTTTAGTGTTGCAATCGGGAAGCGCATATCCCAACTTAAGTTCATGTTTCCGGGAACAGGCGAGTGCGATTTAAAACGTAACGGAAAAACTCGAGGATCACTCATAAATTAGTTATTTAGTTATTCATTGCTTACAGGGTCCAGCGGACTGCAAAGAGCCGAATCAGGATTTATAAATCAAGACCACAACTTGGCTGCAAGAGGACTCACCCCTGATCCGCATAAAAGATCTGCTGAAACAACCCTAGTGGTAACACTGAAAGCACTCCACCAGCCGGTCACTTTACAATAAAGACATCCAACGCACGGGACGCTGAAGTTATACTCTAATTTATCGAACCCCCATTTAAAAAACAAAATAGGATACAAACAAAAACCCGAATAGGAATGTATATAGGCGAGGTCAGGGAGGTCGAGTTTTGGGATGTCAAGGTCCAGGTCAATACTAATTTACATCTCAATTAAAGTTTTTCTTCATTCACGTTTCTTACAGCTTATTCATGTTTGGGCACTTTCGTTTTCTTGTAGGTTATCAAAGTGAGTAATATGGGCATTGCCATTCTAGTTATGTCTCCTACATAGCAAGCGTCTTTGGTTGACTGACAACACTAAATAATCGTGTATCTTGCTTTTCCACACGCAGAACCGATGTGTCACATTTGGAGATGATCGTCAACTAGATACGTTGTCATGGGACGATCGAAGACACGTTTGTCAAGATAGAGGAGGTGATCTGATGATGCTGAAGACGAAGGAAATGTTTGCCTTGGCACAGTATGTATTTGAGGTTCTACCTAAATTGGAGATGGAATGCCTCACGTTTGGTGTGCAAAGGCGCGAGCACAACAGGTGGATGTACAGGTAATCGAATGCTTTCTTTGTAATTCTTACTATGTGGTACACAAACACAAGAAACGCCCAAGACACGAAACAAGATGACAAACATTCATTGCCCAGGGAAATGTGTACAAAAAACAATATTACTCATAAATATATTCATAAATATTAAAGACAATAAATTATAGGCTGAATTATATGCAGCCATTGTTCCATCCTCTTTATTGGTTCTGACTGCTCTGTCAAAGTGTTATAAAAATAACCAAAGGTATGAGATTCACTGAACGATTCAAATAGCCAGTCACTGGTTATCTTTTGTTCCTTTTCGATGGTAGTGTATGGAGCATATTTGAATAAATGATTTCCATCAGGAAGGAAATATTTTATAACGGTTGACTCCTCATTTCTGCCGTGAACTGACAAAACCGAGCAAGTCCACAAAACCTACTTTCGAGAAAATCGACGTTTTGTGTTGCGCTATATTACGCGATCGTTTCTGGAAGTTTAAGGGCATATTATAATGCAATTCCTCGATTTAAGAGTGCATACCTTGAATGTTAAAGAAATGTTTGATAGATTTGATGTTTTAAGACTATTTATGGACTTGCTTTGTTTTGTCAGATTATTCTTGAGATAGATCTTTGTTGAGAACATGACAAAACCAAGCAAGTCACCCGCTTGGTTTTGTCAGTTTATTATTGAATTAAATCCTTGTTAAAAAAATTCACAAAACCAAGTAAGTCAAATCCGCTTGGTTTTGTCAGTTTATTATTAAGTAAATCCTTGTTTTCAAAATTCACCAAACCAAGTAAGTCCCATAGGCCGTTTCGTTTCTTTGTTAAAAAGTCTGACGAGATGAGTCACATAAGTTGGGTTTTGTAAGATGTGGGTGCGGCAGTTACAGTGAGTGTATATGTATGCCTGTTTATTGTTTTTAGCCATTCTTCACTTAATATTCCTGGAGTCATGGGTTTTTTTGCTCTCCCTTCAAAATAATATTAGATGCAGCCAATTTAATTTTAAAAATACAAAACTATTTTCCTTTCAGTTTCCTATTGTAGCGATCTTTCTGCCTTTACACCACGTGTATGTCTTGTATTTTGTTGCCCTTGTTGTGTGTCTGTAATATATTTGTTGCTGTTTGTTTGTGGGTTCGGGCACTAAATAGAATAGGCCCAACGTTTCCCGGCGTGTCGTAAGAGGCGACTAACAGGGGTAATGTTAGCACGGCATCACTGGGCGAAAGTCTTCTACACAGAAGTCACCGGCCAGGGCGAGGAACCTCACGTTGCTACATGTTCAACGACCACGTGCTCGGGGCCAAGGCGAGCCACACTGTATTCGTGGATTTCGGCTGTGCCCAACAGCCTGGAGAGGATTGGGCACCGCCAGGTCCTTTTTTGCCCAAGACACACTACATGCATGATGACACTATCCACTAATTCCATACCGGATAGGTCGTCGCCCGGCTCAAGGACCGCGCCTTCCGTTGGCCACCAGGACGGAGGTGTTAAGTATGCTACTGATGGACAATTTAGCAGGATCCGCACGAGAAACAACATCGTCATAGGAACCTGGAATGTCAGGACCCTAACTGCGGAAGGAAAATTAGAAGAACTGGCCCACGAGTTGGACCACTATCGATGGAACGTTCTAGGCATTAGCGAACTGCGCTGGAAAGGCCTAGGTGAAACAACGACAGACAAAGGCCACAAGCTCTATTT
Organism: Oncomelania hupensis; assembly: GCA_036898135.1. Taxonomy (NCBI): domain Eukaryota; kingdom Metazoa; phylum Mollusca; class Gastropoda; order Littorinimorpha; family Pomatiopsidae; genus Oncomelania; species Oncomelania hupensis. Next base: position 17,260,560 of record CM072527.1, on the reverse strand, counting down.
CAGCGGTAGAGATGACAGGCACGAACACGGCGTTGGATTCTTGGTCCACAAGAACATTCTAGCCACTGTCATGGGTTGCCGCCCAGTAGACTCATTACCATCTGCCTGAGAGCAGCCCCTTTCAACATCACCATCATCCAGACCTATGCCCCAACATCAGACTATGACGACAGCGAAGTGGGGGATTTTTATGAAAATCTACAGGCGGTCCTTGACCAAGTGCCGAAGAAGGACATAGTCATAGTGCAAGGCGACTGGAATGCCAAAGGTTGGCCAAAATGCGCACCACAACTGGGGAGACACATGTGGACCCCACTGCAACAACGAGACAAATGACAGGGGTCTGAGATTCTTGGAGTTTGCCAGATACAACAATCTGGTACTGGCAAACACGCTTGGTCTCCACAAAAACTCCAGACGATGGACATGGCACAGTCCCAGGGGGGAGCATCACAACCAAATTGACTACATCATGGTCAAGAAACGCTTCAGATCAAGCATCAACATTGGCAGGACACGCACTTTTCCAGGAGCAGACATCGGAAGTGACCACGATCTCTTGATGATGTCTTTCCGGCTCCACTTGAAGAGAGTAAATACTGCACTAGACTGAAGTTCGACCTGGACAAACTGCAAGACCCGGAGGTGGCAGAACTATTTCAGGCCACAATTGAAGGGAAATTTGCACCACTGCTCATTTTGGGGGCTGGTGAAGTAGATGTCAACACCATGACCACCATCTTCAACTCAGATGTGACAGATGCCGCCACTGAGATCCTTGGCAAGCACCGACCAAAGAAGAAGCCGTGGATCACACCTGAACTTTTGGATCTGTGTGATAAACGAAGAGAGATTAAAAAAAAGAAAGAAAAAGAACACCTCACAGGGAGCTGATGTCTACCGAAAAATCAACAATGACATCCGAAAAGGCATGCGCACAGCAAAGGAGAACTGGATAGAAGATCAATGCCAGGAAATAGAGAACAGTCTGAACAAAAACAACAGCAAGAAGGCCTACCAGACTGTAAAGCGGCTGACAAGTTTCAACCAGCCCAAAGTCTCCACGATCCAAAGCAAGTCTGGCATATGCCTTACAGAAGAACAAGAAGTCTTGGACAGATGGACAGAGTACTGCTCTGACCTTTACAACCATACACCAAATGGAGACCCATCAGTTCTAGCATGTCCCGAGAACATAGAAGAAGAAATCCTCCCAATTCTCCGGGAAGAAGTTGAGGCAGCAGTGCAATCGCTAAAGAAAGGGAAGTCAGCGGGAGTGGACAACATACCCGCGGAACTGCTACAAGCAGGAGGAGAAGCGATGATTGATGCCATCACCATTATCTGTAACAAGATCTGGCAGAGTGGAGAGTGGCCTATACCATGGGCCCAGTCGCTTGTCATCACTCTTCCCAAAAAGGGTAACCTTCAGGAGTGTGAAAAATTACCGCACCGTCAGCCTCATCATCCATCCCAGCAAGGTCCTCCTGAAAATATTACTCAACAGGTTGAAACCCCAAGCTGAACAAATCATAGCTGAAGAACAAGCAGGATTCAGGGCAGGGCGAAGTACCACTGAACAGATTTTCAACCTCAGAATAATCTATGAGAAATACCTACAGCACCAACAACATCTATATCATGTGTTCATAGACTTCAAGAAAACGTTTGACCAAGTCTGGCATGCAGCTCTATGGGCAACAATAAAAGCGTACAACATCAGACCTAAAATTATTGAAGTCATCAAAAACCTGTATGACAAGGCTACCAGTGCAGTCCTCCACAACAGCGCCATCGGGAACTGGTTCAGAACAACAATCGGTGTGCGTCAAGGATGCCTACTCTCGCCAACACCCTTCAACATCTTCCTAGAGCGCATCATGTCAGATGCTCTTGCAGATCACGAAGGCACAGTCAGCATAGGGGGTAAAGCAATCTCCAATCTTCGTTTTGCGGATGATATTGATGGATTGGCTGGAGAGGAACAAGAACTTGAACAGCTGGTACAGAGGCTTGACACCACCTCCAAAGCTTGTGGAATTGAAATAAGTGCAGAGAAGACCGAAATGATGACCAACAACACCAATGGCATCAACACGGACATCAAAGTCCAAGGCCAATCCCTCAACACAGTGCATAGCTTCAAATATTTAGGAGCCATTGTATCAGACAATGGGTCCCCACAGGAAGTCCTCCCCAGGATCGCACAAACAACTGCTGCCCTGGCAAGGCTGAAGCCATTTGGAAAGACAGGACCATCATTCTACATTCCAAAGTAAGACTGCTGCGCTCCATTGTCATCTCCATCTTCCTATATGCTTGCGAAGCATGGACCCTCACAGCAGATCTACAACGAAGAATACAAAGCATGGAGATGAGGTGCTACAGAAGACTTCTGGGCATTTCCTATACCCAACACATCACCAACGACGAAGTCCGACAGACCATCACACAAGCCATTTGACAACACGATGACCTGCTCACAGTGGTGAAGAAACGGAAACTCCGATGGTATGGCCACGTCACCAGATCATCAGGCCTTGCAAAGACTATTCTGCAAGGCACGGTGCAAGGAGGTAGAAGAAGAGGGAGACCGAAAAAGAGGTGGGAGGACAACATTCGAGAATGGACTGGTTTGACACTGAGCGAAGCCATCAGGGCTGCTGAGGACAGAGAGAGATGGAGTATGCTGGTTAAACGATCATCTGTGGTGCCCCTACGACCTCAGGGTTACGGGACAGGATAGGATAGGATAGGATAGGATAGGATAGTTTGTTTGTTTATTTCCACACCTCGTGGAAGTTGCCGCGTAGGCGCCAGATCTACAGGATCCTTCATGGTGGGCAGGAAAGTACATGAAGAAAACTCTTTTTCAAAAAGCCGAACATGTCCTTTGCTGACCGAAATTTCGTCATCATTTTCACAGGAAAATAATATTGCACAGCAGCAATAACATGGATTCTCACTGGTCCACTTCATCTTAAGGCGCTTTCTCATTGGTCGGGAGGACTTACTTTTCTTTGTCAGGTTATTGTAGAAAATGACGTCATCATGCCAACTCGAGCATCAGCCAGAGGATCGCCGAAACAAACTCGCAGGGGACTTGCTTGGTTTTATCAGTTTATTCCCCCACTTAAAATTTTTTTAACAAGGACTTACTCTATGATATCTCCAAATCTAAACATAGTTCGGATTTGATTTTTACAGGTAAGATGCGTCATTCTCTTGCAAGTTTGATGGCGCAAAAAACTCATTTTCGACCTTAGGTGGACTTACTCGGTTTTGTCAAATCACGGCAGATTTGCTTCAGGCGATAGTCAGCGTCATATTTTGCCCCGAACGTTGAGGTCACACTTTGTTTCTTTGGAAGGTACAGGCGCAAGCTTCCCAGTTAATAATAAAAGAAAATTAATCTAATCTACAACCAAAAATTGTGCCAGTTTCACTGTGTGCATGGTTAATGTCATCCATTGAAAACCACAGTTTAGCTTTCATTGTCATCAAGCTTTGAAGGTTTATATTTTAATGTTACGTTGAAACGTGAACGAAAGTATGTCGGAAGCGCGCACAATAGATCTAATCGTTTCGTTTTGCAAAGTATTCAATAATGGTGTTTATTTACCTTTGATTTGAGTTTGCATTGTTGTTAGGAGAGGCTTTGTATAACGTTGATAATTTGCGTTAGTCGATATTATTTGAGAATCTTCTGGATATGCGTGTTTACTCTTGATAGAAATTTCCTGATACATGTAGAAGCAAGAGGTCGTTCTGGAAGATATAAAAATATGTATTGACGTAAGTCAGTGATGACGATCTTTTATTCGATTGGTGGCAGTACGTCATTTTCTACCATGTACGAAATCTTTCCGGAAAAGAGAGAGGTTATTTAATCGTGTGCAGAGTTGCTGTTGAGAGATAGTAAAGTTGTTGATAGTGATTTGGAGAGTTGCTGTGAAAGTTGTTGAGTTCAGTTGAGAATTGTATGCAGTTGTTGATGTGTGCTGAATAAAAGTGGAAAACTTCATACGTCGACTTTGTGACTTGTATGCAGATTTGAGCGGGTTGCGTGAATAAACGAATCTGAGTTACACAACTATCAGGAATTCAAGCATCGGGGCTGAATCAGATACTGATAAAGAAAAACACCATCATCGAACTGAGTGTAACATTTTGGGGGTCAAGCCGCGATTCACGCCATAGCCAAGGGTTCAACTGCTACAACAAGCGAGTCAACGTTACGAGAGGCAGTCATCGAGGGTAGCCGCCAACGAGTTGCGTCGAGAGGGGCCAACATACTGGGACTACATCACCGATAGGTTCGGGTTGAGTGCAAGGGCGTGTAGTCGCTGAAGAGTTGCTTCGTGAGCGAACAACAGATCGGGACTACGTAGCTGCCGTAAGACTACGTCGAGGGACAGTCTCGGAGCTACATCGCCAGTGTTACAGAGAGCGGCGAGCGGACGTCGCGTATACTTCAGCACAGGAGCGTATACATCAACACCAGCGTGGTGCAGCGTCGCATACGACGAGGACAGCGGGGCCTGCGTCAACGAAGGCGACTAGTGACAAGCATCAGCGCTACTGCAGAAAGCGTGCTGTTCTAGAACAGTCTAGAAAGGTACAGCACAGTCAAGAACTTTCCAGAAAAATAAGAACTTTCTTGAAAAGAACTTTCCAGAAGCATCAAGATGGCTGACTTCTGGCAGAAAGGGGTTGAACTGAATCTAAAAGGCAAGCAGCTGACGGAGTACGTAAAATCCCAGGAGAGAATACAAGAACGAGAATTAGAAGAGCAGCGTCGCCGCGAAGAAAGAGAATTGGAAGAGAAGCGTCTAGAAAAAGAAATAGAACTAGAACAGAAGCGTCTAGAAGTAGAAGAGCAGCGTCGCCGTGAAGACAGAGAATTCGAGCTGAAGCGTCTTGAGTTCCAGCTAGAAATGGCGCGTATCCAGCAACAGCAGAATGCGCCACAAGTTATCAGTGACAACACGGCTCCAAAATTGCCAGCTTTCGTCGACGGGAAGGACCAGATCGACAGCTATCTGGCGAGATTCGAAAGGTTCGCCGAAAGCTCCAATTGGCAACCTCGAGACTGGGCGATTCGACTGAGTGCACTTCTGACGGGGCAAGCCCTCGAAGTTTACACCAGACTGTCGAACGATGACGCCAAAAACTACGACGTCTTGAAAGAGGCCCTGTTGCAGTGCTACAACTTTACAGAGAAGGGCTACCGTAAACGCTTCCGTGAATGCCGGCCTAAGTCAGACGAGACGCCAAAGCAGTTTGTGGAGCGCCTGTCGTCATATCTACACAAGTGGGTGGAGTTATCAGGCGAAATGAAGTCTTACGACAGTCTCCATGACCTGATTGTGAAAGAACAATTTCTCAATGCCTGTCACAAGGACCTAGCGACCCACTTAGAAGAACAAAAGCTGCAGACGCTTAAAGATGTGACTGAGGCTGCTGAAAGATATCTTATCGCTCATGGGAAAACCCTGGGGCCACCCAGCGCGACGAAACATTTTCAGAAGACTGCAAACCATGGGAACCAGATCCAAGGAAGCCAGACGAGCCAGAGACAGACAGACTCCACGCCTCCTCCCAGGGAAGGGCATTCAAGGGGCTGTTTCACCTGCAACGCTACAGACCACAGAGCTTCTAACTGTCCTCAAAACAAAAGTAGCGGACAGCGGAGCAGTACGGACAACGCAGCGGCGGGCAACCGGCAGAGACGTTTCTCCAATCAACGGCAAACCAGTAGATCTGACCATCAAGTGTGCGGCGGGAGCGTCATTCTTCCGAGTGAGACCGAGCGCACAGCTACTCCTGCGGACGTGCAAGAGTGCATGACTGATGGCCAACTTCTCCTTGCCAACGGGAAATCCATCCCCGTCGTCGCTAGCGCAGCTGTGACCGTACAGAACATGCCTGTTTCCAAGGGACGCGTCGGAAATCATGAAGTGACTGTCTTAAGAGACTCTGGCTGTAGTGGGGTCATCGTCAGAGAAGACCTAATCGCTAAAGAACAATTTACTGGCGATTCTAAATGGACACTCATGGCCGACAGCAAATGTGTGAGAGCGCCAGTTGCGAAGATTCAAGTCAGCACCCCTTTCTACATAGGCGAAGTAGAAGCGGTTTGCCTGAAAAAGCCGCTATACGATTTGATGATCGGGAACATCGACGGCGCGAGACGACCCGACGACCCCGATCTAGAGTGGAGTCCTGCCTCAACCCAACGCGTCGAAGTTGTGGAGGAGGATCCATTGCCATTTCCCGATGGAGACCTTACAGAGCTGCTACGGGACAATGTGGTTACTCCGGCTCAGCCCTGCCGACCAGAGATCGTCGGTGCTGCTACTACCAGGGCCCAGGCCAAGAGAGACAAGACGTCTACGCCACTGAAGGTCGCCGACAACTCTAAAGCTGCCATCGTGGACAGAGATAAGCTGATCCAGCTCCAGGAAGATGATAGTACTTTAAACAAGTACAGGAACCGCCAAGACCACGTGACCAAGGGCAGTGGCACGGTCTATTTTGAGGTGAAGGCCAAGATCCTGTACAGAATCTTCCAGCACCCGAGGGTCAACGGAGGTAAACCACTACGTCAAGTACTGGTACCATTACCCCTAAGGCGCCAGGTGATGGAAGTAGCGCATGACTCAATCATGGGAGGTCACCTAGGCATCAAGAAGACGTCAGACAGAATCCAGGCGGTGTTCTACTGGCCAGGACTTCATGCGGACGTCAGCCGTTTCTGTCGATCATGTGACATTTGCCAGAAGACCATACCTCGAGGAAGGGTCCCTAAAGTGCCAATGCAGAGAATGCCTTTGATCGACCGACCTTTCAAGAGGGTGGCCTTAGACTTAATCGGCGAAATAAGACCTCCGAGTGAAGAAGGTCATCGATGGGTACTGACTTTAGTAGACTATGCGACTCGGTACCCAGAAGCAGTGCCACTGAAGAAGATTGACACTGAAACTGTAGCAGAGGCACTGGTGGACATGTTCAGTAGACTTGGAGTGCCTGAAGAAATTCTGACAGACCTCGGGACGCAGTTCGTCTCTGACTGCATGAAGGAGGTGAACAGACTGCTGAGCATCCGGCATTTGACTACGACACCCTACCATCCGATGTGCAACGGGCTCGTCGAAAAGTTCAATGCTACGCTGAAGTCCACCCTGAAGAAATTGTGCAGCGAGCAGCCCAGACAATGGCATCGCTACATCAACGCCCTACTTTTCGCCTACAGAGAAGTACCGCAGGAGTCCACCGGCTTTTCTCCGTTCGAGCTGCTGTACGGAAGAACCATCCGAGGGCCGATGCACATCCTAAAAGAACTGTGGACGAAAGAAGTAGACACCCCAGAGGTGAAGAACAGTTACCAGTACGTGTTTGAGCTACGAGAGAAGCTGGAGCAGACTCTCGAGATAGCCAGAGAAAACCTGAAGAAGTCCCAGGACTGTGGAAAGCACTACTATGACCGTAGGGCTGTGAACAGGAAGTTCAAACCTGGCAACAAAGTGCTGGTGCTGCTACCTACCGATCACAATAAGTTGCTGATGCAGTGGAAAGGCCCGTACGATGTGGAGACCGTGGTGGGAATCAACGACTACAAGGTGAAGGTCGGCCAGCATTCCAAGATATACCACGCCAACCTCCTCAAGCTGTACGTGGAAAGGCCATCAGAGACTGTGCATGTGGCAACAGCAGCTGAGATCGACAACAGCTTTGATAGCGAGGAACTGTTGGAACTTGGAGACTTCCACAGCAAAGAAGGCATCGATGATGTTAAGCTAGGACCAAGCTTGATGGAAGGTCAAAAGATGGAGCTCAAGGATCTTATGGGCGAGTTTCCCCACAACTTCAGCGATGTCCCTGGCTCTACAACTTTGGTCGAACACGAAGTCCACCTCACTTCGAATATCCCTGTTCGATCCAAGCCCTTCCCGATCCCCTTCAAGGCCCGTGAATCCTTGAAGAAAGACATCGATGAGATGCTGAAGATGGGCATCATCAGGGAGTCCAGTTCCCCCTACGCGTCCCCTGTCGTGGTCGTGAAGAAGAAGGACGGCAGCAACAGAGTATGCATCGACTACAGGAAGGTTAATAAGATCACCGTCTTCGACCCTGAGCCGATGCCTACCGCAGCAGACCTCTTCCGCCAACTATCGGGGAGTAGAATCTTCTCAAAGATTGACCTCAGCAAGGGTTATTGGCAAGTCCCCGTGCGTCAACAGGACATACCAAAGACTGCTTTCATAACTCCTGATGGGACGTACGAGTGCCTAAGGATGCCCTTTGGCATGGTCAACAGCGGAGCTACCCTGAAGAGAGGAATGAGGAAGATGCTCAAAGGGATGGACAACGTCGTGTGTTACTGGGACGACCTGCTAGTCCACACCCGCACCTGGGAAGAGCATCTGCAGACCTTGAGGGAGCTGTTTCACCGTCTAACAGAAGCTAACCTGACCGTGAGACCCAGTAAGTGCATTCTGGGGACTGACAACGTCGACTTTATCGGCCATTCGCTGAAAGAAGGACAAAAGGGGCTTCTGCTAGAAAACGTCACTAAAATTCTGAACGCTCCACGTCCCCAAACAAAGAAGCAAGTACGATCTTTCCTGGGATTGGCTGGGTATTATAGGGAGTTCGTACCGAACTACTCAGCCATCACAGCACCTTTGTCGGACCTGGTGCGGAAAGGCTGTCCAAACCAAGTGCAGTGGGGACCGTCTCAGGAGAGGGCATACCAGACTGTGCGCGACCTCCTTTCGAAGGATCCGGTGCTACGACTGCCTGACACTTCCAAAGAATTCGTCTTAAGAACAGACGCAGCGGACGAAGGCATCGGCGCCATACTGATGCAAGAACACGAAGGGAAACTATTTCCGGTCAGTTACGCCAGCAAGAAGCTGTCCAGGGCTGAGAAAAATTACTCGACCATGGAGAAAGAGTGCCTTGCCATCATATGGGGAATCCGGAAGTTCGAACTGTACCTTCAAGGAGTGAAGTTCGTGCTACAGACTGATCACAAGCCGCTAACTTACTTGAACTCTGCCAAGTTTGTGAACAGTCGGATCATGAGATGGGCTATGTACTTGCAGAACTTTAACATGCGAGTAGAATCTATCAAAGGATCGGACAATGTTGGTGCGGACTTCCTCAGCAGAGTGTGTGAGTAAAGAACATTGACTGTGTGGATGAACTGTGAACATTGACAATATCCAGATAGACTTGAAGATGAAAACCATTGACTCTGTGTAGATAAGCTGAGCGCAATTACAGTATTCAGAAAGTCTTAAATTAGTTTCAATTGAGGATTTTGTTTGTGCATTACGTTTCAACGTTGTTGAAAGAAATTGGGTAAATTTCTTCTTGAGTGGGGGGTTATGTTACGTTGAAACGTGAACGAAAGTATGTCGGAAGCGCGCACAATAGATCTAATCGTTTCGTTTTGCAAAGTATTCAATAATGGTGTTTATTTACCTTTGATTTGAGTTTGCATTGTTGTTAGGAGAGGCTTTGTATAACGTTGATAATTTGCGTTAGTCGATATTATTTGAGAATCTTCTGGATATGCGTGTTTACTCTTGATAGAAATTTCCTGATACATGTAGAAGCAAGAGGTCGTTCTGGAAGATATAAAAATATGTATTGACGTAAGTCAGTGATGACGATCTTTTATTCGATTGGTGGCAGTACGTCATTTTCTACCATGTACGAAATCTTTCCGGAAAAGAGAGAGGTTATTTAATCGTGTGCAGAGTTGCTGTTGAGAGATAGTAAAGTTGTTGATAGTGATTTGGAGAGTTGCTGTGAAAGTTGTTGAGTTCAGTTGAGAATTGTATGCAGTTGTTGATGTGTGCTGAATAAAAGTGGAAAACTTCATACGTCGACTTTGTGACTTGTATGCAGATTTGAGCGGGTTGCGTGAATAAACGAATCTGAGTTACACAACTATCAGGAATTCAAGCATCGGGGCTGAATCAGATACTGATAAAGAAAAACACCATCATCGAACTGAGTGTAACATTTACGGTAACACTTTTAACTCTGAAATATTCACACATACCTTTATTTTACAAGATATCGTTTTAATCTGCGCACTCTGAATTAATCTTTATTTGAAGAGTTTTGTCCGTTCACCTATGACGACAAATCTGTTACCGTCATCTGCCGAGAAGTGTAGTCAGCTAGCAATTCAAATGTACAGCGACGTCAACATTCTCCCGGTTAGCTAAGTATGTTTTATATTTTTTAGTCATGACTTGTTTTAATTTGTGGCAGGTGGATCTGACAATTATATGTAAAATTATATTGTTACTTAAATCAATGGACAATCGTCATATTCATTACGAATAAAACATGGATCTAGGAGGATTGTGTTGATTCTGTCGCCAAGGACACGCTGGAGTTGGTTAGATGGAACCACAAGTTACTACTTTAATGCATGTCCATGTGCATCCCTGTTAACCGACGTGACCCCCAATGGCGACTGGTGCGGCAATGTTCTTAACCAACCTTTCGCCGTGCTGTGTTATAATGAATGTTACAATAAACCATTGTTTAACTGCGACCTGTTTCTGTGTGAACACCTAGTTAGTTCTACAGAGGAAGCTATGGTGGAAGAAGTTATACGATTCAAACGGATCAACACACTAAGAGGTGCCGATCTCCCAACGTCGCTTGCCCGTTGTCTCAAAGGCCATTTCACCCACCATTTTCTTGCCTGCGATCCCCGGAGTCACTGTGGCACGAGTGACTACCCTACTGCCTGTGAACTGCCAGTACCTGCCAACGGCGTTGAACCGCAGTTTAATTATCCGCTTACTTTAGGAGCGACCACTGCTAAAGTTACGGCCATAGAAGAAAGTTCCGCCATGAAGATGTTTGAGTGCAACTTGCAGCCAGAAACTATTCCCTACACTCTGGTGTGTGACTTCAGACGTGACTGCAAAGACGGGTCGGATGAGACTTACTGTCAGTACCAGAAAGTTGACAAGGGATTCAGGTACATGTATGTGCTAGTCTGGCTTGACGAGTTGTATATTATATATTCTATAACAATTTTTGAATTATTGACACAATTTCCCAAGAACTCGTCTCATTTTAGAACAACAAAGGAAAACTCCGTACGAGTCACATATGCGACTGGTTGGGAAAAATATTATGTAAAATATAGGAACAAATACATTACATTACATGGTTATTGCTTTAGGTCCAGCGGACTCTTCCGAGCCAAATCAGGACCAGAGAATTAAAAGAGGACCCACCCCTGATCCGCATAAAAGATCTGTCGAAACAACCCTAGTGGTAACACTGAAGACAATCTACCAGCCGGTCATTTTACAATAAAGACATCCCACGCAGGCCGTGGACGCTAAGGCTATACTCTATTTTATCGAACCCTCTTTTACAACAACAAAAAAAAAGGAATATAAACATCATTATACAATATCAACAAAACACATACATATAAAATGCCTACATTGCCAAATAATAACATCATAAGAAGCCCCACTGACCATTTGGCAGAAAGCATCCAATATTCCCAAGCTGATCCAACAGACCTCACACACAAATGAGGAGTTTTGTCCCGGAAAGAGCTTTCAAGAGAAAAGGTAGGTGACTAGATAGTATAGTAGATTGATAGAACAGAGTAGGAATGAGAAAGAACAAATGAGAAAGACTGTGACAGTGGGAATTTAAAGCACTAAATTTCCAGAAAGTGGGGATACTATTTATACTGAACTTACCCCCCCCCCCCCACCGTACCCCCATGTTTAGTACCTTAATATATATAGTATTGTCATATTCCGGTGACTTTTATATGTTTTAATATATTTTTGGCATTGATTTCCAATGTGAAGATGCAGCAGTGGACAACAGGTGAACATGGACTCTGTGTGTGACAAACGGGAAGATTGCATTGATGGGAGTGACGAAAGTATTTGTGGAAACTATGGACGGGATACTGATGGCCTGTGCCAACGCTTCAGGGATCCGCCCCCAGTTATCATTCACATGGACGGACTTGGCGACTACAATACAGAAGCCATGAGTCATGGGAATTTAACCTGTCCAGAGACTCACTTTCGATGCCCTGGCGAAGACGTCTACTGCATGCCAGTCTATCTCAGGTGTAACGATGTCAAGGACTGCCCCGAGGGCGAAGACGAAAACGGTTGTCAAGACGTTGATTGTCCGGGCTATTACCGTTGTCGATCATCCACTGTGTGTCTCCACGTCAGCCATTTGTGTGACGGCTGGCCCCAGTGCCCAGAGCGGGATGACGAGCTGCTGTGTAATGCCACATGTCCCGCAGCCTGTCGCTGTGAGGGTCTGTCGTTTACCTGTTACCAGCCATTTTCGGCAAGGAGCTACTCTGACCTCAGGTACTTGGATGCTTCACGCTCTAACCTCTTGCCGGCAGAATTGTCGGACACATTTTACCTAGTCTATCTCAACCTCGCAGGCAACAAGCTTATAGGCTGGCAAACATTACACCTCCTGAACCTGCAGCTTCTGGACCTAAGTGATAACTATCTAACAGAATTTCATTTGCATCACCTTGACGCTCTGCCAAACCTCCGCTACTTGTACTTAAGGGGAAACCCTTTGGTGAAGTTGGTGGAATCCGACACTGAAGTGATTCATGACTCCCTGCTACATTTCGATGTGTCAAACACCCTTATGTACGAATTTAACAGCGAGTGGCTGATGACTGTCCCGTCTTTGCAACGTTTAAATCTGTCCCATAGCGGCGTGAATGTCATCAGCGATAGTGGCTTTTCCTATCTGGCAAAGCTCGTCGTGCTAGACTTAAGAGGTTGCGGGGTGGAGGACTTTCCTTTCGATCTGTTTCAAGGTCTGAGTGAGCTTAGTGAAGTTTACGCCCAGAACTACAAACTATGTTGTAAGGCCAACCTGCCGGCGTCATTTAACACAGACAACTGTTTCGCCACCAAAGACGAGATCTCTTCTTGCCAAGATTTATTGCATTCCAACTTTTACCGGGCTTTTCTGTGGATTATCGGCTTAATGTCTTTGGTGGGTAATGTGGCCAGCTTGGCGGTGAAATTTCTGCTGCATCGCAGAAAGATGTTCAAACAAGGATACAACGTCTTCGTGACTAACCTATGCTTTTCTGACTTTCTCATGGGCCTGTATCTGGCGATGATCGGCTCGGCTGACTATGTGTATCGTAGTAAATACATGTGGTATGAGAAGGCGTGGAAAGCCAGCGCGATGTGCACAGTGGCGGGGTATATGGGTCTGCTGTCTAGCGAAGTGTCGGCTTTTATGATCTGCCTCATCACCCTGGACAGGTTCATCGTACTGCGCTTTCCCTTCGGCATCATAAGGTTCAGAGGCAAGTCGGCTGTGGTAGCCTCAGCTGTTGCCTGGATGGTGGGTGTTGTCCTGGCCGCTGTGCCCCTGCTTCCGGGGCTGTCCCACTGGAGTTTCTACAGCCAGACTGGCATCTGCATCCCCTTACCTGTGACACGACGAGACTTTCTGGGGAAATATTATTCATTTGGAGTTGTCATCGTCTTCAATTTCACCCTCTTTCTTCTGATAGCTGCTGGACAGTTGGTCATCTATTGGTCCATTCGATCTAACTCCATGGCCGCTTCTCACACAGAGACGGCCAACACGTCACAAAACCTAACCATCGCTCGTCGTCTGATCACGGTAGTGGTGTCAGACTTTCTCTGCTGGTTCCCCATCGGGGTGTTGGGTCTGGCAGCCTTCACTGGGACCCCGGTGCCGGGCGAAGTCAACGTGGCCATAGCCATCTTCGTGCTGCCGCTCAACTCCGCTCTCAACCCTTTCCTGTACACCTACAACATGCTGATGGAGAAATATCGCCAGAAGAAGGACGCCAAGCTGGTAGACTCTCTTCGCGCTCGTCTTTTAGCGTTGGCGCAGCAAGCCTGTGACATTGAACAAGCAGGTCGCTGAAGACAGATAGAAGATTTCCATTAGTATATCACAGGGGTAGAATTAATTATGCTAGGTTTGACACGGTTAGTCATGTTATGTGCAACGCGCTGTAAAGGGACTGAATGGGTGTCTGAACTGAATTTCATTACCTTTACAACCAACAACAGATTTACAGCTTTTATTAAGCAAACGCAGTCCTGATTTACAATATAGAACACACAATCCTTTATTGCCCTGAAAAACATTACAAGGAAATCTCTGGGTACATATACAAATCCAAAACCATTTAAATAAATTATTGTTATAACATAAAGTTGAAAATCGTCACTGAAAAACATATAAAATTAATAAATAGAAAAACACCTATATAGATAACTAACTAAATAAATAAAATTATAAATAAATAAATGTGCGTGCACAGTTTATACTCTCTTCCGAAGGAGTAGGGGCACAGTTATTCAGAGTCATTTATTATTTCACGTTTTATAATTATAGTGTTTTCAACTGCAGGCCGTGAACGGGCTTTGCACCACAGCTTGTACAGGCTACAAATGTTATCGCTTGACATTAAAAAATTAATGTATTCTTGCCTGTGTGAGTAAACCGCTGAATCAACTGTGACCCAGGGTTCACCTCATTGTTGTTTCGAAGCTCCAGGTCGTCAACGGGAGTTCGAACCACTGTCTGCACGGTCTGCAATGTTATCGCTTGACATTCAATAATTACGGTCTGCAATGTTATCGCTTGACATTCAATAATTAATTTTATTGTTTTGCCGTTGCGCACACCACTGAGCCCTCTGCGCTCCCCATATACTCAGAATTAATTAAAGTATCCACAAAGTAAAAATGATACATTTGGGTTCAGTTCTTCTGTGTTTTAACAACCCCACCTCTTCCAACTCCCCCTCCCACCCCCCCCCAAAAAAAAAAAAAAGAACGGACTGATCGACAACCTGCCTGCTACTGAAGGATAACCCATGGTGGCAGATACCTGTATACCAAATCCCCTTTTTGAGAAACTAAGCGAAACGTGTTAGGCAACAAAAGGACTCCAGTGACCTTGATCTTTGAGGTAGAACAAATACGATGGCACAGAAGGCAAGGCCACTGACATAGGGAATTTTCCAGTGAAGTTAGGTCAAGATCCGTTCAGCTGTTCTCGAGATATGGCTTTCAAAGGAACCGACCGACAGACCGACATTTGGCTCGTTTTGATTCTCCCTGACGGTTTCAAATTATTTCCTGATTAGTCTGGAAATTAAAACAAACAAACAAACAAAACCAATTGATTTGAAAATAGTTGGTAGACATAAAATCTCCTTCTTCCGTTCTTATGGACAGATGACAATGTACCAAAGTGCCACTCTGATTTCTTATAAAGTTATAGAATTGGAATAATTAAATATGAAACCCCTAAAACCATGCAACAAAGGCTAATGTTTCGGGTTTTCAGTACCATTGATGGTTACTATAAGTCTGAATGCGATATTGCCCTTACTTGTTGGCGTAAAGCATCTAAGTAGTCTGGGATACATCAAAGTCCTTGTTTCAAAGACTGCAGCGAGATCAAAACACTGCAGCTAGGATTGTTGCATGGAAGAGCATGACTGATCACACTACTCCTGCCTTGAGTGACTGTCATTGGCTTCCGGTGGAAAGACGCATTGAACACAAAATCCTCAGTCAAAAATGTAACTGCCTCAACGATGCTGCCCCAGAATATCTTCAAGATTATTTCTCGTCACTTACCTCAGCGCAGTTTGCGTTCGGTTTCTCAATACCAACAAAAATATATTGTGGTTTCGTGCCTTATCAAATGCCGCTCCATTCCGCTGGGACAACCTCCCACCCTCTTTGAAGAAAAGTAATTCTGGGGAGACTTTCAAGAGAGCCCTGAAGACACATCTGTTTCCCAAAGCCCAGCAATGAACTCTACCCTCTGTGAAACTATTAATACAGGGTGTTCCAAAAGTCTTGGGCACATTTTGACATTGAATATTTCCGAAACTATAAAGGATATAAAAACGCATCTGGTAAATTCAGAAAGCTTGTAATCTCAAGTTTTACATGGAATGTTCAAAGATGTTCAATGTGAGCACCATTGGTCACACGACACACATCAAGCCGATAGTCAAATTCTTGCCAAACGCGTCCCTACATTTTCTGTTTGAGTGAACGCCATTAATGGGTCTGAAAAGAAATAAAAAAATCAACAGCTTTACAAAAAACTTAATGTAATTAGCTTTAAAATGGCACAACTGTTATCTTGCTACCATTCATAGTTATTGAGATATGGGGATTTCAAATGTGCCCAAGACTTTTGGAACACCCTGTATTTTGTACATAGTTTATCACTCTTTATTTTGAAGCATCTGGTGGCTGTTCTGTTTTCTTTTCTCTGCAAGCGCGTTGAGCATGCTATTATAGAAAATCGGCACTCTACAAGTAAGACTTCATCATCATCATCATCATCATCATCATCATCATCATCATCATCATCATCATCATCATCATCATCATCATCATCATCATCACCATCATTGTCACGTCACCCGAATGGGTTCAGTGAACTTCAGCTCAAAACAGCGAGTGCTGGAAGTAGAACTCAAACAGAAGAACTACCACAAATGCCAGATGAACATTTACACTCTTTTATTCAGCCACAAACACACAAGGGGAATTGGAAATCTAAACCACCCTAACCCTTATCCGCACCCACAACCCCAACAATTAACGAACAATTACCTCCCTTGTCTATTCTGAAACCCCTAGAAACTGTACACAAGATGCCCACACAACAATATGCAACAATAAGCAAATAAAGCCGAAAATGAAATTCGATTACAGGTTAAGGAATTTAGCCAGCAAGACTTGAAGAATATATTAAATTAAATTGACTGGCTTTACTAATCAAACGTTCGCTGTCTGTAACGCTCTTGTTTTTCTAGCTAATCACCAAACGAAATAATCAACAAAAAGATAGTAAAGTACACTGTTCTAAATTTCACTGAAGATGTAGGTATGTTTTATGTGTGTGTAATGCAAGTGTCTATGACTGTGGAAGTGCGATGTGCCGAATGCAGAAACCCAGGGGGTTGTCTCTTGGTCGTCTGGGGTAATACTGTAACGAGCGTCCGGGCGGTGATGAGCACGCAACCCCTCAGAACAACACCCTCAACGCCAGAATGGAGGACGAGGCAGTGGTGGAAGCGACTTCCAACACAGTAAAAACCGCAATGCAGGCAATAAAGCAGAAGTAGATCGAAGTAATAATAATAATAATAATAATAATAATAATAATAATAATAATAATAATAATAATAATAATAATAATAATAATAATAATAATAGATTGCATTTATACAAAGCATTTTTCATTAGAATAACAACTCAATGCGCTTACACACATCATTCGTACGCATCATCACAACATTCGCACTACATCATGTACAGCATCATTGAGAAAGTATTATTACTGTTCATACTATTTACACAGAAAACGCCTTGCGGAACAAGTGCGTTTTTAAGCAGCTCTTAAAGGAAACAAGGTCTGTACAATGTCTTAAACCGGCAGGCAGCGCATTCCAAACCTTGGGAGCTTGAAAACTAAAAGACCGGTCGCCAACTGTCTTAAGCAGACGCTTGGGCGTTTTCAACAGTTTTTTTTAATCTGATGAGCGCAAAGAACGGGTTGTAGTGTAGGTAGTGAGTACCTCAGACAGATATGGTGGAAGTGACTGGTTGAAGTGACGGAAAGCTAGGACAGCAATTTTGTATTCAATGCGGAAATTGACAGGGAGCCAGTGGAGCTGCATTAAGAGAAGCGTGACATGATCACGTTTCCGTTTTTTAAGCACAAGTCGAGCAGCACAGTTCTGTACACGCTGCAGCCAGCTAACTTCATCAATGGGGAGACCAACTAGAACTGAATTACAATTATTATTATTATTATTTATCATTCTTATATAGCGCTTTTTCAGCTCAATAGCTGCTCAAGGCGCTGGTCGATATAGGATCTAACTCAAGCCGCCCGAAGAGCCCACGTGCTGCCTTGGGCGCACAGTCTGACGTTAAGACGACTGAGCACAATCCTAGGCGACCGGGGAAGGGGGAGAATAGAAAACTATACATTGAAACAACCATCAGACTAATAGCAATAGTAAGATGGCCAATGGTTACAGCCAAAGTTTATGTCCGGGACACCGGGAGTCGAACCCGCAACCTTTGTAACACGAGCTCGCCGCTCTATCAACTGAACTATCCCGTTACCCCTGTCTGGATGTCACAAAAATGCTGACCAACTGTGTGCATGCATCCCTCGATAGAAACTGCCTCAAGGACGCAATACGCCGAAGCTCAAGAAAGGACACACGACAGATGGTACTGATGTGGTCATGCATGGACAAAGAACTATCTAGCTTGACACCCAAATAACGAACAATATTACTAAATGGGTTGGTGCTGCCGCCGATGTTTGCAGAAATGCTGCCGACCAGTTTAAGACAGGAAGATGAGCCTACAGGTATAACCTCGGTTTTTGTCAGGGTTAAGCATCAACCTGTTGCTATTCATCCAAGCCTGGACACTGTCAATACATGTTTCTACTTCGGAAACAACAGAAGTACAGCAAAAGTAGTAGGCCCAATCTGGTCAACAAATAAATCGTCTCACTAATCTATCCCCATAAAAGGTAAACAATATATAAGGGATAACTCCTTCCGCCATCCGCCATCCGCCATCTTGACCTGTTTATATATGCATTACAACAATTCAATTTTTTAAATTCTATAATTGATATCCCTTTCTGTAAACATGCTTGTTCATATAAATGCACATTATAATTATAGTTCCGTTTCCAGTTAAACAATCTTGATTCATCCTCATTCTCACCTTTATCACCCCTCTCCATATTATAGTACATTGTCTCCCCTCACTCCCATTCATCCCTCTCTAGCATACTATAATACATCGTCACTCCTCTCTCCTACTCATCATACCTCTCTCTCTCTCTCTCTCTCTCTCTCTCTCTCTCTCTCTCTCTCTTTTTCTTCTCATTTTATCATGTATACTTCATCACCACCCTTGACCTCATTTTGGCAACATCAACAACATTATTCATTTTACATATTTAAACAAGAAAATCATATAAAAAATACTATTTAACAAAATATATCCCTTTTTCCCTCATCCAAAATCATTCATTCACGTACACATGCTCGCACGGTAGCTCGGCGGCTATATGAACGCAGCTTCTAGGTTGTGAGCGCCTCAGCCTAAATTAGCTGCTTGTACACATACGTAAGCCCAATTCCCCTTCTTTTGCTGCCTGAGGCCATCTGTGCAGAGACTGCAGGCAGACAAAGGAAAATAGCTTGGCGCGAATTGTTACAGACCTGTCTAAGTGCTGTTCTGAACTGCCAGCGTGTACATCTTGTTGCACAGTCTATGTGTGTTATTTGCTACAGAATTTATATTAACAAGGGATGCTTGGAGACATTTGGTGAAGTTTGCAGCTATTGTTTCAGCTACATAGTGGAGAAGTTTAATGGGTGTCGTGCGTGTAGTTTATTTTTGGTGAATATTATTTTCCTTTCCTAGACTTGCAGTGATCGCAAATTGCACTGTAGCTTTTGCACGCTAATAATAGACACATAAAGAGAGAGAGAATGAGAGGCACCGTGGTCTAATGGTAGTGCTTTGGCTTGCGGATCTGAAGGTCCCGGGTTCGAGCCCTGTCTTGTGTTGTTTCCCTGGTAAAGACACTTTACTCTCGTTTCCTACTCTCGTTTCCTACTCCTTCGGATGAGAGTATAAACCGAGGTCTAGTCTGTGTGTCGCATACATTCCATCATAACGGACTTTAAAGATCCTGACGCTCATGTCCTAGACGGGTGAGTGCATGCACTTGGTCCTTCTCCGCCATCCCTGGCTGGCCAGGATAGTGCTCAGTTATCCGGGCGTCAGACCATGCGCCCAAAGGCTGCGGGTGGGCGTCTCGGGCGTTTTGAGTTAGATCCTGTATTGGCCAGCGCCTAGAGTCTGGTCAAGTACGGCGAGATAAGTGCGCTATACAAATCCTCAATAATAATAATAAACAAACGGATTCATAATCAAACCAATACTAGTTTAAAAGAGTTTTTATTTATTTATTATTTTTATTTAATATGCCAACACTGCTGAACATGACTTTGAAATAAATATGTGTGAGGTTTTGTGGAATTGAGTAGCTTTAAGCTATACTTCACCATGTGATGGCCGTATAACTGCCACTTCCTGCGGAAGGTGAACTGTAGATAGATCTTTTTAAAGAAGTTATCTTTCCCTGGCCCTTTGCCGAAGTCAAAGTGGTAGGCCCCTGTGGACTTGAGGTCAATCTCACCGTGGTAACTGTACAGTGTGGTGGTGTCTATGACCCTACAAATTACAAATTGACCACACTGAACATGTTATAAAAGGGAGTATTTCATCATCATCATCATCATCATCATCATCATCATCATCATCATCATCATCATCATCATCATCATCATCAGCAGCAGCAGCAGCAGCAGCATCAGCATCCATCAGCATCATCGTTCATCGTCATCATCACTCACTCAATCAATCAATCATTATAATCAATCATCAACATCAGCCGCTGGCTACTTCTTGGGACAAAGATGAAAGATGTGTCCGAAATTGGAGCGGTGGCTGACTCAACTGAAGAAGGTTCGTCTGAAATTGGAGTGCTGATTGACTGAACTGTAGAAGGTTGGTTTGAAAGGAGGATGAACATAAATTTGCATCTAACAAGAAACCAACAGGTCCATAGGAGGATTGTACACCACGTTGCCAGTGTAGGATATATGAAGAGGAGTGGCGTCTTGGTTGGACCCTCCGATCACGCCCACCTCATCAGCTTTGTTAAAACACAAAACACAGCAGACTATTACGATACAAGGTTGCAATATGCAAAGATCTTTGGCAAGAGAGAAACACTAGAAGTAATAGTACAACGTGCCCGATGTTCCAACACAGTATTATTAGTGTATTGCTTTGTATCCGCTTGGCAATACAGGTTTTTGTTTCTTTGTATAGATTCAAGATTCCAAATATAATCCCAATGCTTGCCTCTTTTGGGGTGTGGAAAATACTAAAACATAAGCAAAACAATCGTAATTATTTAAAAAAAATATTACGATGACATTATTATAATTCCAACATTAATATTCAACAATAACATACGTTTGATCTACGTTGTTCATATATTGTATTTAACGCAGGCCTTTTCCTAACGTTATGTTGACATTGTGTTTCACACTGTCTTGTTTTCCGTCTCCAAATTACATGCATTAAACGTTGACTTGTACAAGAAATATTTCCCCTAAATAAACAAATTTAAAATATATATATATATATATATATATATATATATATATATATATATATATATATATATATATATATATATATATATATATATATATATATATATATATATATATATATATATATATATATATATATATATATATATATATATATATATATATATACATATATATATATACAGTTGATTATGATGATGATGGTGCTGATGGAAATATAACTGCACGTGAAAGTTGTGGACAAGTTCACAACACGAAAGTAAGGATGAGAATAACAGTATTTGTTCTCATAATAAAATATCTCCTAATGAAACAAGCTGCTGTAATAAGACGAGGTTTTGGAATCTATTACGAAGCGTTCCAATTTTCAACTTTCAATATTTCGAGACTACTGGCCCCCGATAACAATAGCATACCCAAGCTATGTGGCGAAGTCAGGACTCGAACCCACGTCGTCCAACTGGCACGCATTAAAACAAGACTAGAACCACTACCCCACCCCTGGAACCACTAACTAACCCCTGTCCATAGCTTCTACCACGCTTTTTTTTTTACCTTATGTAGACAGAACCAGGCATGATTGCTGCGCGATGTTTTGTTTCTCTAATGACGTTATTTCAAGGCACTGATGACGTCACGACTTACGCCTTCTCGACGACGAGTGGTGGGGTCCAGATATCTTCCGGGATATCTGTCAAGTTGTCGTAAGATGCTGGAGTCCACACCAGTCTGCTGTCGTACCACGCCTGAAATCCAGACCAACCGACAATTATCATCTTTAAATCAATAATCCATTTAACAGGACATTAGGCTGACATTATACTGCCACGCACGACTGAAGTGAGGACCGAAACGGACGGGCAGTTAGGTCGTAAGTGGTGATCATATAGGTCCGCGCGACTTCGTCCGACTGTGTAAACAAAAACGAAAAATTGTTCTGTGGCAGTGCAACAATAAAACAATTATTATAATCAAAATCAATGTATCAATGTATCTGGGATGCACTTTCAAACACACCCATACACACACACACACACACACCCACACACACACACACACACCCTCCTTTGCACATGTTTGCTCATTCATGCCTACACGAGAGAGAGAGAGATAGAGAGAGAGAGAGAGAGAGAGACAGAGACAGAGACAGAGACAGAGAGACAGAGAGAGACAGACAGACAGAGACAGAGACAGAGAGACAGGGTAGAGGTATGTAAACTATTCAAAGCCAACTGCATATCCATATTCATTATTCATTCGATAGCAGACACCAAACATAAGCAAACGGGCTGGTTGAAACAAAATTCAATATCCAAATGTATTCATCAGAATCACCTTTACCTTCATTTCCCATTTCCCTAGCAATGTTTTCCCATGCTTTTTGAATAAGTTCCCGATTGCTGAGATTTTTGTCCGCTTTGTTATATATCAATTCTTTGCAGCGCACCGCCACAATCAATCTTTCGTCCTCCAACTTGACAGGAAACAGATCGGATGGGAACGAAACGCTTCAATAGGAGAGCGGGCCCTTCCGCGCGCTAAAAAGAAGTGCTGTTTGTCCGCACGTCTTTTTTCATCCGCACGACTTTTTACGTCTAGTCGTGTCAGTATAATCACCAATAGGAAATAAAGAAGATGACACGACTTTTTTCGGTCCTCACTTCAGTCGTGCGTGGCAGTATAATTACACAATCCTGTCCCAAAGATGGCAATCTGGTCAAACTCAGCCTGGCTGTCTCTCAATATCTCCCTCTCATTTACACCCTCTTCCACCCCTCACCCCCATCTCTAACTCTCTCTATTTCTCTCTCTTTCTCTTACTACTTCTACTATTTCTACTACTACCACTACTTCTACTACTGCTATTTCTACTACTACTACTACTACTTATACTACTTCTACTATTACTACTATACTACTGCTACTATTACTACTTCTACTACTACTGCTACTATTACTACTACTGCTATTACTACTGCTACTACTACTATTATTAATATACTACTACTACTTCTACTACTACTACTGATACTACTACTACTATTACTATTACTACTACAGGATGCTGTTACGCGCTTTTTCTTCAATCGAACTCAAAGTGCGGCCATCTAAAGAAATCGCGATTACACAAGGCGGAGGAGAAATCAATGTTTATTTTCAAATTTAGAACAACTGCATCCAATACCATTATTGAAGGGAGGGAGGAAACCGGAGTACCCGGAGGAAACCCACGGTGTCCTGAAAAAGTCTGGTACCTCAGTGACGTACATTCGGCACACGCAGGGTTGGAACCCGCCACCTTCGTCCTTGGAAACCAGCGTCCTATCCACTGAGCCACCAGGTCACCCCAAGCCACTCGCCCCCTTTCTTCTCCCCCGTGCCCCCTCTCTTTCTCTCTCTTTCTCTCTCTTTCCCCCATTCCCTCACCTTACTTTTACACACAATTTAAAGGAACTCTTCTCACACACACACACATACACACACACCAATACTCGTTTTCACTGTGTTATTATGACTTTGCTGAAACGCCACATACGTTGTCTTGACAATGGGCAGATACGTCCACTTTTAAAGTACTTTTAAATGTTCTAACTCTAAACCTAACCCTAACCATTACCCTAACCCTTACCGTAACACAGCCCTAGCCCTAACGGATCAGTGGTTTGACGTCAAAACAAAAACAAGGAGGTCTGTCAAAACAAATTATGTAGATTTTCAGTGGTTTGTTCAAATAACGCCGCGTAAACAAGTACACACACACACACACACACACACACACACACACACTCACTATCCAACACAACTACGGGCGGAAGTGTGACGAACGGACCAGTTTACCCTGCTTATTTTAATATTTTGCTTGTTTAGTCATCGGAATCATAGAATGTTAATGTTAGGCAGCAGCAGACGATGGAAGTAATCAAGCGTAGCAATGATACTGCCGGCTACACACAGCAGTGATAGCGGTAGGAGCTCAGGCAATGACATCATCGTAGCTACGTTAGGCGAGTCGATTATCCGCCAATGGGATCACAGCTTAGAATGGACTCAACCAGGTCCGGCTGATTCAAATGTAGAGCTAGACCGGCAGTCGTGTTTGAACCAAGGAGCAGTACACAGCTACACAGCTAGCCGTAAGATCTCTCCTGAAAAGACTAGGAAGCAGTACTTGGGAAAATCCGAATTCACTCAAGTAGCAACTGCCTGACATTGTCAAGAAGGTAAATGAACATGCTTCTGTTTCATCGTGATGTATTATATTATTGTTGAATTATGTTTGTGGAATTTGCTATGCATAGAATTGAATTGTTAGGCCGACTTTGCCTGAACATGTGGAGAAGCTGACCATGAGGCAAAAAGACGACCGGCCGACGCCATCTTGAATTGTGTACGGAACCACTGTTGTTTAACTTATATGTGTGCCTGCAGACCAGTGGCTGTACAAATGAATGTGTATAGTATTATTAATTCTTGATGTGTATAAGTAGCCATGTTTTATATTTATGTATGTATAGGAAACTAAAGTGGAGATTCCAGTGGACCACGGACTTAGCAGAATGTTCGTCGCTTATATATGTAGATGTGGAGCTAATCACTGAGGGCTATTACGATCTTCAGTGAGACGCTCTGCACACACCAATTATTCAGGGTTGTGCAGAATTCCGTCTCATGTGTTACAGACGATCAGGCGTTCTGTAGTGCGCCCAACACAGCATCAGACGAAACCACGTCGACGCATAAGTTGGCTGCCGAGGTATCCCCAGCATTGCGCGAGGAAAGCCCACCAGTCTAACCACAGGGAAGAAACCAGAAGAAGACAACACAGTTGTCAGGAAACAGACCACAGCACAGCACAGCACGTTGGACTCTAAGTTAAGTACAGAGCCAAGAGTGCACAAAAACTGAGACAACAGGACCACAGTAGTCCACTCGTCATGAACTTTAGTATCCAGTGCCCTAGGATGAGACATTAGCTGCATAGACTATCAGCGATCGAATTATTTGCAGTGACTTATGACATTTTAAGGTAGATTAGTACAGCGAAGATCTTGTATAGAATAGAAGAAATAAATGTGTGATTTTAACTGTTATCAAGTGGCTGGACTACATATGATTCATAGCCGTGTGAAAGCTAGTGTGACAGTGATCTTTTACCATTTTTCTATCTATCTCTGTATCCCAGCCTTAACACAGACCGAGCTAAACAAATAAATTTATTAAAGTAATTCATCGGGTGACTAACTAGCAGTTCCCATAGAATAAAGCATGAGGGTTACAGCATTCCATTGTGCAGAGCCCAGCAACCCATAAACCCCACGTTACAGGAAGCACATTAAAGGCGAATATTTGGGTTGATTGCAATCACCTGAAGAATAAAGTTGACGGCTCCAGACTGTTGGGCAATGTCTTGCGAAACAAAATATGTGAAAGAATGAATAAACGCTATAGACTATATGTTTTTGTGTAATGAATACATCTGATAAAATAATAATGTAACAAGGAGGAAGACGAAAAGAAGACGAGCAACAGCAAGAAGAAGACCACATATTTTAATGTAATAAATACAACTAATTTAATAATATAAGAAGGAGGATGAGGAGAAGAAGAACATACAGAAGATTTTATTTCTGCAACAGGAATGAGGCGGGTCTCGTCTTTTTTTTTTATCTGATCATTGTATTAATAAATTATTGTTAGATGTAACACATTTTTTTAATCTGATCATTGTATTAATTAATTATTGTTAGATGTAAAACTTTTTTTTTTTAAATCTGATCATTGTATTAATTAATTATTGTTAGATGTAACCCGTTTTTTATCTGATCATTGCATTAATTAATTATTGTTAGATGTATCACATTTTTTATCTGATCATTGTAATAATTAATTATTGTTAGATGTAACACATTTTTTATCTGATCATTGTATTAATTAATTATTGTTAGATCTTACACATTTTTTATCTGATCATTGTATTAATTAATTATTGTTAGATGTAACACATTTTTTGTTACATTTTTAAATTTGTATGGTGAATTCTCAGATTTTATTATCTTATTATTTTCTAATATGCCATTTGTATTTTGACATTAATATTTATTATGCATGTGAAGTGTATTGTTTATTATGTTGTTCCCTTGTATGCCTTTGCGAGTATGGTTGATGTGAATGCTTCCATACTTTGTTTTTATTGTTCATATGTCTGTTCTGACCTGTGTACTATCTTATCTAAATGTTAAGAGCTGTGAGCCCAGCCCTGTGCGGGGGTACCACGCTATACAAGCCTACTACTTTATTATTATTATTATTATTATTATTATTATTATTATTATTATTATTATTATTATTATTATTATTATTATGTTTATTATTATGTTTATTATTATTATTATGTTTATTATTACTATTATTAATGCCGCATATGGCCCAATGCGTCATGCCAGTCCGTAAACATGCAGCAGGTTCAGCTCTTGATAGCTGATTTCGATCCTGACTATACATGTGTATGTATGCCCATTTTTACCTCAATTAAGGAAAGTTCCGATGAAGACGACGACGACGACGACGATGATGATGATGATGATGATGATGATGATGATGATGATGATGATGATGATGATGATGATGATGATGATGATGACGATGATGATGGAGGCATGCCGGGTGCAAAAGGATGTAGGATGACGGGTGAAAGCAATTGCATGGCTATTTGTTTGTTTGGTGTTGTGTGATATTCATCTCTACATTCATCACGACCGAAAAAGAAGTTGCCGCTGGCGAGGTTGATAAATGGAGGCATTAGCCTGAAGCGCAGGGCTTATAAAACAGCAAGCAGGGATCTTTAATGCCAATTGTTCCAATCCGGAAGGGTGCGGGTTCAATCCCCGCAGAAGAGGAACTTCCTATCCTATCCCATCCCGTAACTCGGAGGTCGTAGGGGCATCACAGATGATCGTTTAAACAGCGCACTCCATCTTTTTCTGTGCTCAGTAACCCTGATGGCTTCGCTCAGTGTCAAACCAGTCCATTCTCGAATGTTGTCCTCCCACCTCTTTTTCGGTCTCCCTCTTCTTCTACCTTGCAGGATGGTCTTTGCAAGGCCTGTTGATCTGGTGACGTGGCCATACCATCGGAGTTTCTGTTTCTTCACCACTGTGAGCAGGTCATCGTGTTTTCCAATGGCTTGTGTGATGGTCTGTCGGACTTCGTCGTTGGTGATGTGCTGGGTATAGGAAATGCCCAGAAGTCTTCTGTAGCACCCCATTTCCATGCTTTGCATTCTTCGTTGTAGATCTGCTGTGAAGGTCCATGTTTCGCAAGCATATAGGAAGATGGAGATGAGAAGGGAGCGCAGCAGTCTTACCTGATGGTCCTGTCTTTCCACATGGGCTTCAACATTGCCAGGGCAGAGCTGTTTGTGCGATCCTGGAGAGCACATCCTGTCGGGACCCATTGTCTGATACAATGGCTCCTAAATATTTGAAGCTATTCATTGTGATGAGGGATTGGCCTTGGACTTTGATGTCCGTGTAGATGCCATTGGTGTTGTTGGTCATCATTTTGGTCTTCTCTGCACTTATTTCCATTCCATAAGCACTGGAGGTGGTGTCAAGCCTCTGTACCAGCTGTTCAAGTTCTTGTTCCTCTCCATACAATCCATCAATGTCATCCGCAAAACGAAGGTTGGTGATTGCTCTACCCCCTAATAGGGGCCCTATGCTGACTATGCCAGGGTATCTGACATGATGCGCTCTAGAAAGATGTTGAATAGTTTTGGAGAGAGTAGGCTTCAATGACGCACACCGATTGTTGATCTCAACAAGTTTCCGATGGCGCTGTTATGGAGTACTGTACAGGTAGCCTTGTCATGCGGGCTTTTTATAACTTTAATAATTTTAGGGCTGACATTGTACACTCTCATCGTTGCCCACAGAGCTGCATGCCAGACTCCGTCAAACGCCTTCTTGAAGTCTACGAACATATGATATAGATATTTTTGGTGCTGTAGGTATTTTTTGCAGATTATTCTGAAGTTGAAAATCTGTTCAGTGGTACTTCGCGCTGCCCTCAATCCTGCTTGTTCTTCAGCTATGATTGGCTGAGCTTGGGGTTTTAACCTGTTGAGTATTATTTTCAGAAGGACCTTGCTCGGATGGCTGATGAGGCTGATGGTGCGGTAATTTTTACACTCCTGAAGGTTACATTTTTTGGAAGAGTGATGACAAGCGACTGGATCCATTGTGTAGGCCACTCCACACTCTGCCAGATCTTGTTACAGATAGTGGTGAGTGCGTCAATCCTCGCTTCTCCTCCTGCTTGAAGCAGGTCCACGGGTAAATTGTCCACTCCCGATGACTTCCCTTTCTTCAGCGATTGCACTGCTGCCTCAGCTTCTTCTAGGAGAACTGGAGGATTTCTTCTTCTTCTCTGTTCTCTGGACATGCTAGAACTGATGGGTCAGAGTAGTACTCTCTCTATCTGTCCAAGACTTCTTGTTCTTCTGGAAGGCATATTGCCAGACTTGCTTTGGATCGTGGAAACCTTGGGCTGTTTAACACTTGTCAGCCGCTTCACAGTCTGGTAAGCCGAAGACGCACGTGTTCAAATAATGAGACTTATGTCATTTTCTGTTACCCTGATTTTTGTTATAGTGTAAAAAGTTTTCTCATAAGTGTATGTGAAAAAAAAAAATTGTGGCTTCTTTCTAGTCTTTGCCGACGATTGGCAGAAATCATACATGAAATACACGAAGACTGAAATATCGTCATTGTAACAAACGCAATTCATATATGTTTATATGAATAGACGTTATGACGTCACTTGCGTAAGTGAGGAGTGCGCATGTCTAAAATTAATTATTAGAGTGAGTGGAATTTATTAAGAGATTACATACTAGTTGTAAGGAGGATTATGTGCTCGTTGAAGTTCCAAAAAATCGGGATTTTTCTACGGAATAATCTAGCGAAGGATGTTAGCTGTATCTTATTTATTATCTGTATCTTATTTATTATCGTATTTATTATTATCAGTATTTATAATAAGCTATAAAGCTATTCTGAAGAAAATTGAAAGTATTGTTTTTTACAGGTTTTGTGATTGGGTTGCAGAAGAATCCATTGTTTGAGGGAAATACGGTAAATGGTGTAAATACCGTATTTGTTCATGTAATTATTATATGGTGATCCTATCCTATCCTATCATATATGTCCCGTAACCCGGAGGTCGTAGGGGAACCACAGATGATCGTTTAACCAGCATACTCCATCTTTCTCTGTCCTCAGCAGCCCTGATGGCTTCGCTCAGTGTCAAACCAGTCCATTCTCGAATGTTGTCATCCCACCTCTTTTTCGGTCTCCCTCTTCTTCTACCTCCTTGCACTGTGCCTTGCAGAATAGTCTTTGCAAGGCCTGATGATCTGGTGACATGGCCATACCATATGGTGATACAGTTTATAATTATGATGCCATGTTGTATTCATTCATATGTGGAGATATGGGCTGAAATAGAAATGTAATTCAGTTGTATAATTTATACCAATGATGAATGAATGTGTAGTAAATCTGTTATAAATTGATAAGTGAGCTGTGAGTGTAAAGTTTGGCTCATAGCTAATTGTGATGTAGGCTACACAGTGTGTGTACGGTGTTTGTAGTGGCTTTAGGTATTGTCATAAGAACTGTGACAATAGTGACTGTATCAGTGAGGAAGATACTCTACGAAAGGAAATGATCTTCAAGCACTGTGCAATGTAATACTGTGTCAGAGACGCATATAGACTCTTTAAGCATAGTAGCAACCTTCCTGGTATGTGGCTGGTGGAGATGAACCTGTGACGTCCGTCTACAAAACCGGATGTGGTTCTCGTCATCGCCAGCTATCTTCCATCGTCCAACCATCACTGGTGCAGATGTGCGGCAACGATAGGCGAAGAAAGTCTTACGTGAGCTACGGGATCACCTATAGTGTTCCCCTAAGGTAGCCATTTAGTCATAGCGTCGGCTGAGTATACCACGTCTAGTGAATGTCTACGAGGACAGTGAGTAAAACCGTAATTACTTAAAGTTGGGAAACCAGGAATTTTGAACGCACTTTCAGTGTGTCATTAATGTCAGTGAATATTTTTAAAAAGGTGTAGAGGCAATTAGTGACGTCTCAAGAGAGAGAGAGAGAGAGAGAGAGAGAGAGAGAGAGAGAGAGAGAGAGAGAGAGAGAGAGAGAGAGAGAGAGAGAGAGAGAGAGAGAGAGCTCCTTATAAGCCACTGATTATTTGTTGCAACTTTATATTTGTATTAATGTATAAGAAATGCGTGATGTAATAATATAGGCTCTTTGATTAATCTAGAGTAAACAGAGACAGAACATGCATCCTTAAACTGAAAATCAGATAAACACGCGCACACATTCATCTCATTAGTTTATTTACAGATACGTATATAAATATTTAATTTAACGCAAATCCATGCGTTACAGTCATTGTGTTTGATGATGTACTAAATGTTTACGTAATATGACACTATATAATTATAGTCTGGTACTAGGTACTATTATACTATACTATACTATACTATACTATACTATACTATACTATACTATACTATACTATACTATACTATACTATACTATACTATACTATACTATACTATACTAACCCCTTGGGGTCATGAGCAATCTTGCCACTGTAGATTGTTCTAACCTATAAAGGGAAAAGTGAAAGCCCCAGTTGAAAACCTGTCTTGACTTTGTAGGCATGACAACTTCACTGCGGCAACAGTTCCCCCCGTTGGGGTGCCGGGGGTTTCAGTATAAATAGTATCCCCACTTTCTGGAAATTTAGTGCTTTAAATTCCCACTGTCGCTGTCTTCCTCATTTACTCTTTCCCATTCCTGCTCTGTCCTATCACTCTGCTATACTATCTTCTTCTTCGCTAGATCAATGACCTACCTTTTTTCTTGAAAACTCTTCCTGGACAAGACTCCTTGTTTGTGTATGGGGTCTGTTGGATCAGCTTGGGAGTGTTGGACGCTTTCTGCCGGGTGGTCACTAGGGCTTCCTATGATGTTATTATTTAGCAATGTAGGCATTTTATATGTATATGTTTTGTTGATAATTTATAATGATGTTTGTATTCTATTTTGTTTTTGTAACCGGGGGTTCGAGTAGTTGGGGTAAAGCCTCAGCCGTCCCCTACGTGGGATGTCTTTATTGTAAAGTGACTGGCCGGTGGAGGGCATTCAATTTTCCCACTAGGGTTGTTTCAGCAGATCTTTTATGCGGATCGGGGGTTGTCCGGTCCTGATTTGGCTCGGAAGAGTCCGCTGGACCTAAAGCAACAATCAATCAATCAATCAATATACTATACTATACTATACTATACTATACTAAACTATACTATACTATACTAGCACCCAAAAGGAACATTTTATTGAAGGGAAATAACAAATGCTGACAAAGCTTGTTCAGAATATGACAGCGGTTGTTTCCCTTTACATTATTGAACTATTTCTTGTGATTAATAGACACCCGAAAATACAATAATAATAATAATAATAATAATAATAATAATAATAATAATAATAATAATAATAATAATAATAATAATAATAATAATGGATGCTATACTATACTAGACTGAAACCGCGGCAATCGATATATAACCAAAGTACAGGCTTGAAAAAAAAAACCACAGCATAATATCAGTCATAACAATCGCCATTATAACCACGCAGATTTACTAAAAGATTTAAAAAAAAAAAAAACTGCATGCGATACCATCTAAAATGAAATGCGAAATAAAATACTTCCTTTAAACCATACCATGTTATAGTGCAAACACAAGCACACGATCTCCTGTGGGTAGACTTTTATAAACTGATTGACATTTTGTTTTTAAATATTGTTTTAAAACTTTAATTTTAATTGTCTAATATCACCTACATGTATGAATAGACAATAAACGAAAGATTGACTTGTTTGACACACACACACACACACACACACACACACACACACACACACACACACCTACGCATGCACACCCATACACTCGCACAAATACACACTTTTACTGCACATTAACACTAGCACTTGATTCTGTGAAGCTTGAAAAAAACAATTAAATATTTTGACAGCTTCGACAAGGAGAAAGGGATGAGGGGAGAGAGAGAGAAAGAGAGAGAGAGTTATTTTTGAAGAATCCATGAGAGAGAGAGAGTTATTATTGAAGAATCCATGAGAGAGAGAGAGATAGAGAGAGAGAGAGAGAGAGAGAGAGAGAGAGAGAGAGAGAGAGAGAGAGAGAGAGACAGACAGACAGACAGACAGACAGACAGACAGACAGAGAGTTCATGAATCTGTAGAGGTCCATAAACACTTGATGATACTGAGATAAGCTTGAATTCTGACCAACTCAAGTTGTCCTGGTATCTCCAAGGTTCCATGGGCGGATTTTTCTGTTCCTTTTCGTTCTCTGAAATTATTTTCGAACTGTATTTCTTTCTTTTATCTGTTTTCTTTCTGTTCTTTCTGTCCTTGTGTGACGTTTCTTTTTTTTATTCTTACTTTCATGTTCATGGATCTTCCATTTATTTCATCTCTTTTCCCATAACCCTCGTTTTCTCTCCTTCCCACTCTCCTACTTCTTACCATTTACCATTTATTCAATCAGATAAAATAAAACCAATATTATTACTGCTAAGTTGGTAATTATTTCACAGCATTAATTTTCATAACTTATATATTACGTTTTTTTTTAATTTTTTTCTAATATAAACTGTATCATAATTGCAAATGTAAAATTCATGTTATAATGTATGTCATAAATATGCATGTAAAAATCAAATGTATTGCTTCATATTGATTAATTTGTTTCCTAAATATGTAAAATCTTTGTTGTTGTGTACTTTGCTTTTAACTGATTGAACCTCTTAAGATTGTTTCATTGTTATTGTCTCCTAATAAGATTTGCTTTTAATGTTCCTAGCCGTTTATTATAGTAGCAGTGGTGGCAGTAGTTGTAGCAGTAATGGTCGTTGTGGTTTTTTGTTTTTTTTGTATTTGTTGTAATAAACGTTTTTTTTTTTTAATGGTATAGTACATTTTGATGTTATTTTATTACAAAAGGTCTGATTGTAGAATAGGCTTATGCCTAAAATCTGAACCTTTTAAAATAAAGTTCTGAAGTCTGAAGTCTGAAGTCTACTTCTTCGTGTATTTTTCGTCCTAGTACATAGCATGCATAGAACAGTAAAGGGGCCACAAATCACACATTTACATAATGTCGTATCAAATCACACACGTCACATCACATTACACCTCACATCACACACATCACACACATCACACACATCACATCCCGCACATCACATACTTCACATCATACCACATCACATCACACAACACCACATCACACACATATCACACATCACATCACACACATCACGTGCTTCACACCACATCACATCACACCACATCACATCACATCGGCTGAACCAGTGCGTTTTACATTAGTTCGCATGTCCTCTATTGTCGCATATTTCTGTGGTTGGCTTCATCTTCCCCTTCTTCTTTCTCCTCTTTCCCCTCTTTTATCATCATCATCATCATTATCATCATCATCATCATCATCATCATCATCATCATCATCATCATCATCATCATCATCATCATAATAATAATACAGGATGCTATACGCGCCTTTCCCTAAATCATTCAGGTTCAAAGCGCGGCGATCTATACCAACATACACGCTCACCTGTCTCATCCACCCTCACACACACCAAACACACATCCATCACTCAAACAGGTGGTGTAAAGGCAGGGAGATCGCTATTAGAAGACGGAAAGAAAATCGAATTTTTATTTTTGAAATTTTATATTGACTGCGTCCAGTACCATTATTGAAGGGAGGGAGGAAACCGGAGTACCCGGAGAAAACCCTCGGTGACCTCAATAGTCTCGTACCTAAGTCACATACGTTCGCCCCTTGCGGGAATCGAACCCGCGACCTTCGGCATAGGAAACCGGCGACTTATCCACTGCGCCACGAGGCCACCCCATCATCATCATCATCTTCCTCTTCTTCTTCTTCTTCTTCTTCTTGTTGAAGATAGTGCAGGGCGTAGTGACGTAAGAGAAGACGAAAGCCAGATTCCAACATTCCAGACCTTTCGTCTTCCCAAAATCCATCCAGCCTGTTAGCCCTGGTACTCTTTGCATCCCATGTTGGAGATCAGCCGCGGTCTTCGTGTAGCCCACCCCACAACGTTCTGACACTACGCGTCAACATATCGATTCAACCCGTGAGTTAAGCATGTGCTAGCTTTGACTCTGAAAGCTGAAGATGGAAAGGAGGATAGCACGCCAGAAAGACAGTCATCACTTTACCTTGCAAGCATAAGGTAGTATGACAGAGTCCAAATTATGGTTTCAATACAATGTTAAATTTATACCACAGTTGTTGGAATTGATGTAACGTTTTAACAAATTTGAGAAGCATATTACAGTTGCTGGAAAAGCTTAGCTTTGATACAAAGAAGTCTGTATTAGTGTTGATAATAAGAGGTTATAAAAATGAAAACGTAATTAGCGCCTAGCTTATTTATACCTAGGGAGGCACTGTGGTCTAATGGTAGTGCTTCGGCTTGCGGATCTGAAGGTCCCGGGTTCGAGCCCTGGCCGGGCCATTGTGTTGTGTCCCTGGGAAAGACACTTTACTCCTGTTTTCCTACTCCTTCGGATGAGAGTATAAAGGTCTTGTCTGAAGCATGAATATAAATCCATCATAACGGACTGATTAAAGATCCTGACGCTCATGTGTAATACATTGTTAAATATGAAGAGATGTGAAAGTGATCACAAGTATAGATGCAATATTAGTAATTTAGAAATAGTAGTTTTGAGGGTAGGTGTGTGTTTGAAAGTGATAAGATAGGTAGTGGGCGTCTCGTTAGAGGGTTGAGTATGGTTAAGTAGTTCTGTTTCAACTTTAACATCGCGTAGCCGGTTAGGTGGTGAATGAAACTACAGAAAAAAAAATAGGAGATAGTGAGATGGTTTGGTAAAATCCTTGAGATTAATGATTAAAAGAGAAAGAACTCATGTCAGAATAGTTTTTTTTTAAAAAAAAAAATACATAAGAAATAAAATTACATTACATATTGGTTGTTTAGGTATGGGACTCTTAGAAATGTGGAAGCATGAATAAAAGATCTGCTGAAAACAATAGTGGGAAAACTGAATGCCCTAAGAGTCACTTTAAAATAAAGACATAGAGACGGCTGAGGCTTCACCAGCTTATCGAAGTTTACAAAACAAATAGAATACAATATTAGTAATTTAGACAAAACACATACATAGTGTAGTTGAAATAATATAGGGTAGTGAGTGCAGAAAGCGTCCAATATTAGCTGATCAACAGTTACACAAACAAGGAGTATGGTTCCCGGAATGTAGTTCTGTTTCAACTTTAAAAAGGTAGGAGACTGGTTAGGTGGTGAATGAAACTCCAGATTGATAGAACAGAGCAGAATGAGGAGCAAAAGGAAAGACAGCGACAGTGGAATTTAAAGCACTAAATTTCCAGAAATTAATATTTATAAAAAAAACGACTCATAATTGCACAGTTGACCAATCATTATTAAGTGGGAGGCGTAATGTTGAGACTGGATACCCATTTTATATATGAGATGGTGCACGAGTGAAAAGAGCTAGCCACCGCTCTCTGTCTCAGCCCTCAGTGTTTTTTTATTCTCTGCCTCCGCATTAAGTGATGGAATTGTACTAGAAAGGTAGGATGGAGATTTTGTATTTTGATATTTTGATGTATGTTTTCCAATAAATAAATAGTTAGAAAAACAAAATGAAAGAGTTGTGAGTTAGCAAATAAAATCTCTCAAAACTGTCTCTCAAGCTGTCTGTGTAAAATGTTGTCTCGTAGAATGCTAGTTTTTCCCGGACGTGAGGGCGATGAGCTGACTACGTCAGTCATAATACTGCCAGCGATGACGTCAATCTTCATTGTGAACACTTTGAGTAATAGTTCATAGGTGTACAGGATATCATCTAGAATTGTTCTACACTCTGCAAGCTGCCTTTAAATACAAACAAAAAGTGGACTCTCCTACAAACCCTTCTGTTGCAGTGTATAACAACAGGATGTTAAAGCTCCCCCCCCCCCCCAACTCCTCCCTCCTTTGCTGAGAAGCAGCTTTATGAGGTTGCATAATGATATCCCCGGGTTTTGCTTTTCCCCCATCGTGAGCTTTTCCTTGGTTCAAATGAGCTTCTGCAAGGTCCCCCCCCCCCCCCCCCCCACTCACTGCTGGATGGGCTGGAGCGCATCCTTTGCACGAATAATAATAATAATAATAATAATAATAATAATAATAATAATAATAATAAATAATCATCATCATCATCATCATCTCATCATCATCATCATCATCATCATCATCATCATCATCATCATCATCATCATCGTCGTCGTCATCATCATCATCATCATCATCATCATCATCTTCGACATACTCCTCATCATCATTATAAGGGTATTTATACAGTGATTTTACTAATGACAGCTGAGATCAAATCGTAAAACTTTCTCTTGCGTGTTGTACTGATTTTATCTCAGCAAAGTTGGATTGATTTTTGTCTAACTGTTTGTAGTTAGGATGGTATGGCCTAGTAAACGCTACTGCCGCTTCGGTACCTGGGGTTTGAACCCTGATTCGTAAAAGCATAAACTGCTCAGACGATTACCACTCGAGTGGCGTTCACGTTGGGTCGCCTGTCAAACAACTCCTTCGATTTCTAACATAAAATGATCTCCGGGTACTCCGGTTTCCTCCCTCGTTTTAATATTGACAGTGGATGCGGTATTCTAACATATCAAAACAATATAAATAAAATAAATCCGAATTGTAATAGCGACTCGCCTTTACGCCAAATGTTTGAGTGATTAATAATGATGTGTTTGTTGTGAATGTAGGAGTGTCTGTAACATGTAAACCTGTTTGTTGTGAATGTAGGAGTGTCTGTAACATGTAAACCTGTTTGTTGTGAATGTAGGAGTGTCTGTAACATGTAAACGTGTTTGTTGTGAATGTAGGAGTGTCTGTAACGTGTAAGCTTGTTTGTTGTGAATGTAGGAGTCTCTGTAACATGTAAACCTGTTTGTTGTGAATGTAGGAGTGTCTGTAACATGTAAGCTTGTTTGTTGTGAATGTAGGAGTGTCTGTAACATGTAAACCTGTTTGTTTTGAATGTAGGAGTGTCTTTAACATGTAAGGGTGTTTGCTAGTTACAGATCGCCGCATTTGAGTCTGAATAGGAATTAGGCGCGCACAGCATCCAATTAAATGTTGTTGTTGTTGTTGTTATTATTATTATTATTTATTATTATTATTATTATTATTATTATTATTATTATTATTATTATTATTATTATTATTATTTGCTGCTGTTGTCGTTGTTAAGATCATCTAAAGAATAAACATAGGCTAAATACAACAACGAACCAGCTTTTACCAAGTTCTGAACTATAGTCTCCTGCGTATTTTAGGAGCGTCTAAGGCTCTATTCCACACCTGTAGACCCACAGCTCCCAAAACCCAAACGTCATCGACCAAAACCTACATTACCAGTAACTCATCGACCAAAGACTACATTACCTGTAACTCGTCGACCAAAGACTACATTACCAGTAACTCATCGACCTAGAAGTACCTTGTAATGAAATACCTACCCTAACCATCGTAAATAACAGTCAAACTTAAACAACCAATACCTACCTCTAGAATCGTAAATAACATGCAAACGGTGAAGCAGTCATCGACCAAGATGAAGGATTATTTGTTGCTCCCTGTCTTAACTAACGTGTAATAGTAGACGTAGCAATGACAAACTCGTAAATTCGCGTAACAAGATTTCGCCAACAAAATGAAATAAATGAAGCTAAATATTAAGATAGTCGTAAATAACTACACGTAAGGTGCGAATTGGAATTTACACACACGTATGCCTTTACACAAACACAGACACACAGACACACAGACAGACATACAATCACACACATACACACCCATACCCAAACACACACATAACGCTATTGCATTAAAGGTTCTACCTTACCCCCTCCACTCCCCTTCTTCAACCCCAACCCCAATCTCTTTCTCTCTCTTTCTCTCTCTCTCTTTCTCTCTCTCTCTCTCTCCCTCTCTCTTTCTGTCTATCTGTCGCTCTCTCTCCCTCTATCTGTCACTCTCTCTTCTGTCTGTCTGTCTGTCTGTCTCTCACATACACATAACTATTACTACTACTACTACTACTACTACTACTACTACTACTACTA
Source organism: Oncomelania hupensis (assembly GCA_036898135.1). Lineage (NCBI taxonomy): Eukaryota > Metazoa > Mollusca > Gastropoda > Littorinimorpha > Pomatiopsidae > Oncomelania > Oncomelania hupensis. The sequence continues at coordinate 17,221,890 of CM072527.1, read as the reverse complement.
CTACTACTACTACTACTACTACTAATAATAATAATAACGGGTTTTTATATAGCGGGTACTCCAGCCTACGACCAGACTCACCACGCTTTACATAGTCATTACATAAAAATACATGCACTCGATCAAACATCGCTTTTGTTACGATACACCAAAAGACCTAAATGTATAGATTACTAAGTAATTAGTATTGATGTACGTTGAAACTTTGTCCTTTTATTTCATAACACCTCGTTTTGATTATCAATACTAAAGGTCTACGGGGGTTTTTGCGCCAAATAAAATACGAATAAAATAATAATTAAATATTCGCTTTTGTAAATTATTATAATTTACTCCAACAATAAAATATATCGTTCAAAATGAATGCGTGATTTATGATAATATTGGAAATAGGTAGTGTAGGTAAGACAAAGTCAAGAAATCATGGCTATTTGGTTGGTTGGTTTATTAACGTCCTTTTCACCAGGATGATAAAGACCATACACACACATTCAAACTCGCGCATTTAAACAGGCACACATGTACATACATGTACACATGTACATACATGTACACACAAGTATACACGCATGTACACACATAAGCACACGAGCTATCTCCATCTCTCTCACATACACTCAAACATAATATATAACCGCATTAAAACGTAAATAACAATGTTAGTTAAATAAAACTTCATTCAAGAAATAAAGAATGAGACCAGAGAGTAAAATTTTGTCTGCTGAAAAGCCGTTTGACAGGACAAAAGTCCGTGAAAACAGGGTGTGTTAATTTTATTTAAACAACGACAATACAATATGTATTAAGAGGCACAGAGAAATCAACATTTTCTTTGACTTTTAAGTTCTTTAAATGTCGTAATTTGAAAACACTTGGCTGGTACATGGACGGGTATGATGTATTCAAACGCTATGATATAGTTTTCAACCCTAATCTGAGTGTTGACTTACATCTATGAATGATTGTACTAATTGAAATATACACAGAGAAGATGAGAAGAGAGAGTAAGGAAAGGAGAAAGAGATGGAGGAGAGAGAAAGAGAGAGAGAGAGAGAGAGAGAGAGAGAGAGAGAGAGAGAGGGGGGGGAGAGAGAGAAGTATCACGTGTTTAATCAAGTTATCATTTACAAACTCCATATTGTTTTCAGCCCTTATCGTTCGTCGTTAAGTATTGAGTTTATGAGTTATTGTACTAATTAAATATACAGCGAGGGGTATAGGGCGGGGGGAGGAGAGTTAGGAGAGAGAGCGAGAGAGAGAGAGCAAAAGAGAGAGAGAAAGAGGGAAAATATTTTGAGCATGCGGGTGTGGTGTGTGTGTACCTGTGTAATGTGTGTGTGCGTGTGTGTGTGTGTGTGAGAGAGAGAGGTGTGCGTGTGTGTGAGGATGTGTGTGTATGTGCGTGAGTGTAAGTGTGTGTTTTACACACATAACTTATATTATTGCATTCTTTATTGTCAACACAGACAGACAGCCAGACAGACGGACACACACACACCCCCACCCACACACACACACACACACCCACACACTACGGTTGCTCTCGTTATAAACTCCAAATTTTGATCGTGCATCCTGTTCACATTGTGGACGGTCTATCCCACTCTCATTTTGTCCATGTTAGGAATAGCCACAAGTAAACGACATTTCATTTCTTTTGTGATCAAACCAATATTTCTATGTACCTTTCGTGAAATATTATTTGCAGTTACCTTAACTGAATTTTAAGACGCTAGGGTATTTTTTTTTCACTGTACGAGTCCTTTGAATCTGTTGTCCAAGGAACGCATCCTTTAATAATAACACGTGATGCTTTGGCACCACGTACGTAGGTTGAGAGGGTCCTCACAGCTCTCAGAGAGCGAAATGACTATGTGTGGTATTCCATATTACGATTTTCTCAAAACCGTGGCCAGGGCTGATCACGGCCCTCGATCTCTGAACATTTGGACGATGTGTGATTAAATGTATTTATTTATTTAATCGTTTTGATATAGCGCTTTGTCCGCTGTAGAGCTGCTCAAGGCGCTGGTCGATACAGGATGTAACTCCAGCTCCCACTTGCTACCATAAAACGCATCGTCTGACGCCCAGACCACACAGGACACACCTGGGCGACTGAGGACAGTGGACAAAGGATCTGTGTGTCTGTTTGTCTAGCTATCTGTCTGTTTGTCTAGCTATCTGTCTGTTTGTCTAGCTATCTGTCGGTCGGTCGGTCTATCAATACAAGAATTAGAGTTCGGTTTACAGTAAATTATGCATCTCTATCTTATGGTAACTCGAACCCTTAACTACTTCATTTACCTAACGTTTAGGGAAGAAACTGACCACTTGCTAGTTTCAACGTAACGGAACACACACACACAAACACACATTAAACACACATACACAAACGCACACACATAGATAGATAGATAGATAGATAGATAGATAGATAGATAGATAGATAGATAGATAGATAGATAGATAGATAGATAGATAGATAGATAGATAGATAGATAGATAGATAGATAGATAGATAGATAGATAGATAGATAGATAGATAGATAGATAGATAGATAGATAGATAGATAGATAGATAGATAGATAGATAGATAGATAGATAGATAGATAGATAGATAGATAGATAGATAGATAGATAGATAGATAGATAGATAGATAGATAGATAGATAGATAGATAGATAGATAGATAGATAGATAGATAGATAGATAGATAGATAGATAGATAGATAGATAGATAGATAGATAGATAGATAGATAGATAGATAGATAGATAGATAGATGTACTTTTTTCTTTTAAATAATTTAGGCCTTCAGTTGTCTTTCAGGAAAGTTTGGTTCATTCCCAATCCTGTTGGCAAATCCATCAATAAGCTTATATGGATCGCTCTTCGGTATGCAAAAAGCTGTTTCTCCGAGGTACAAACCAAGAGCTTCTTCACCCTGTTGAAATTTGTTTATTGATTTTGGACTAGGCCAGGCAGAGCGCTGAACGGATAAACTGACATATCACTGTAAAATGAACCCTATGTAGCTAAGCCTAAATTGAACAGTTGAAACACACTGCGTAGCTGAGGACAGCCGAGGCCTGCGTTTGCCTCTCTAGTCTCAGCTACGCTGGGTGGCATGGAAACCACTGGTGACCAGTTGATTGGGATGCCTGTTGTCGCGTGACTCTGCTGGCACTTCATTTTCTTTTGAGTAGTTTGTGCAAGAAGCAAGTGCGTAGCCATGCTTATCAAAGCATTGTGTCTGTTCAAAACTTTAAAAAGTAAAGTCAGATTATTTAAATGTTCAATTCAGGAATATTCCTGAATTTATTATTAGATCGCCGCTACTTATGGAATGTATGATTTTTGATTGGTCACCCTTTCCGTCTGTGTGTCTGTCCGCGCAATTTTCTCCGAATAAGGGTGGAAGAATTGATATGATATCTGGTGTACGCCAGCCTTTCGTTATCACATCGACACCATTTATTTTATGTCTTTATTTATACGTCAGATTACTTTAAGAAAAACATCATCGTGCACAACTCTGAGAAACAGTGCTTATGAATGAGTAGCTATTTGTTTAGAAAATATAAACGTTATATAGAGCGTGCGAGTGTTCATGTTCAGTACATGGGAACCAGACCAGTGTGATGACTGAGTACGGTGTGACAATACATTACACAAACACACACAGAAAAAGAGAGAGAGAGAGAGAGAGAGAGAGAGAGAGAGAGAGAGAGAGAGAGAGAGAGAGAGAATCCACCATATGTGTGTGTGGGTGTGTGTGGGTGTGTGTGTGTGTGTGTGATAGTTAGTTAGTTACTCATTGTTTACAGGATCCAGCGGACTGCAAAGAACCGAATCAGGACCACAACTTGGCTGAAAGAGGACTCACCCCCTCATCCGTATTTAAAAAATAAAAAAAAACTTGCTGAAACAACCGTAATGGTAACACTGAAGGCGCTCCATCAGCCGGTTACTTTACAATAAAAGCATCCCGTGCAGGGGATGCTAAGGCTGTACTCTAATTTATCGACCGCCGTTTACAAAAACAAACTAGAATATGAACATCATTATAAAATGTCAAAATCTGTGATGCCCCTACGACCTCCGAGTTACGGAATAGGATAGGATAGGAAGTTCCTCTTCGGCGGAGATTGAACCCGCACCCTTCCGGATTGGAACAATTGGCATTGAAGATCCCTGGAAACGTTTTCAAGAAAAGAGAAAGGTCTATCCTATCCTATCCTATCCTATCCTATCCTATCCTATCCGTAACTCAAAGATCGTAGGGGCACCAAAGATGATCGTTTAACCAGCGTACTCCATCTTTTTCTGTTCTCAGCAACCCTCATGGCTTCGTTCAGTGTCAGACCAGTCCATTCTCGATTTTTGTCCTCCCACCTCTTTTTCTGTCTCCCTCTTCTTCTGACTCCTTGCACTGTGCCTTGTAGGTTGGCCTCAGCAAGGTCTGATGATCTTGCGACGTGGCCATACCATCGGAGTTTCCATTTCTTCACTACTGTGAGAATGTCATCGTGCTGTCCAATGGATTGTGTGATGGTCTGTAGGACTTCGTTGTTGGTGATGTGCTGGGTATAAAAAATGCCCAGAAGTCTTATGTAGCACCTTATCTCCATGCCTTGTATTCTTCATTGTAGATCTGCTGTAAGGGTCCATTTCTCGCAATCGTATAGGAAGATTAAAATAACAAGGGAGGTCCTGTCTTTCCAAATGGGCTTCAACCTTGTCAGGGCAGCAGTGGTTTGTGCGATGCTGGAGAGGACGTCCTGTCGAGACCCATTGGCTGATACAATGGCTCCTAGATATTTGAAGCTATGCACTGTGGTGAGGGATTGGCCTTGAACTTTGATGTCCATGTTGAGGCCTTTGATGTAGTTGGTCATCATTTTAGTCTTCTCTGCACTTTTTTCCATTTTATTGGCTCTAGAAGTGGTGTCAAGCCCCTGTAACAACTGTTCAAGTTCTTGTTCTTCCCCAGCCAATCCATCAATGTCATCTGCAAAACGGGTGTTGGAGTTGGCTCTACGAAATATCCTATGCTGACTGTGCCTTCGTGATCTGCAAGGGCATCTGACATAATGCGCTCTAGGAAGGTGTTAAAGAGTGTTGGAGAGAGTAGGCATCTTTGACGCACACCGATTGTTGTTCTGAACCAGTTCCCGATGGCGCTGTTGTGGAGGACTGCACTGGTAGCCTTGCCATACAGGCTTTTGATGACTTCAATAATTTGAGGGCTGATGTTGTACACTCTCATGGTTGCCCACAGAGCTGCATGCCAGGCTCGGTCAAACTGTCTCTTGAAGTCCACAAACACTTGATATAGATGTTGTTGGTGTTGTAGGTATTTCTCGCAGATTATTCTGAGGTTGAAAATCTGTTCAGTGGTACTTTGCCCTGACGTGAATCCTGCTTGTTCTTCAGCTATGATCTGTTCAGCTTGGGATTTCGACCTGTTGAGTATTATTTTCAGGAGGACCTTACTGGGATGGTTGATGAGGCTAATGGTGCGGTACTTTTCACATTCCTGAAGGTTACCCTTTTTTGGAAGATAGGATGACAAGCGACTGGGTCCATGGTGTAGGCCACTCCCCACTCTGCCAGATCTTGTTACAGATAATGGTGAGTGCATCAATCATCGCTTCCCCTCCGGCTTGCATCAATTCCGCGGGTATGTTGTCCACTCCCGCTGACTTCCCCTTCTTTAGTGATTGCACTGCTGCCTCAACTTCTTGGAGAATTGGGAGGGTTTCTTCCTCTTCTCTGTTCTGGGGACATGCTAGAACTGATGGGTCTCCGTTTGGTGAGTGGTTGTAGAGGTCAGAGCAGTACTCTGTCCATCTATCCAAGACTTCTTGTTCTTCCGTAAAGCATATGCCAGACTTGCTTTGGATCGTGGAGATCTTGGGCTGTTTAACACTTGT
>CM072527.1:17120849-17215451 GCA_036898135.1 Oncomelania hupensis | reverse complement strand
GATAGGACCTAGTAGTCTTACAGGATTTGGTTATGAAGGGATAATACATGGATAGGACCTAATAGTCTTACAGGATTTGGTTATGGAAGGATACTACATGGATAGGATGTAGTAGCTTGAGGCTGATACCGCGCCTTTGTAGATTTAAATCTAACCCAGAACTCCGCCCAAAAGACCGCCCACAACACCGCCCAAAAGACCGCCCAATAAGCTGTTGACGGTGCTCAGTAATCCAAGCAGAGCTGGACCCAGGGGCCCCAAGATGGCAGTAAAGATTTGTTGCAGGCCTAATGCATTAAGGATTCCATTGACGGCAACCAGGACTTTGCTTGCAAGAGTTGCAATCCCTGCCAAGAGAAGGGCGATGAGTTCTTTAACGTTTTGGAGAATAGGTACCACGGTCGCCTGGAGGAAACCAGCCACAGCCTCCACGGCGCCTTGGATTACGACGGGGACGATGGCGATTACGTTTCCTAAGATGTTCTAGCAACAGACACCATTACCATGCACATCACTACCATTGCAGTCATTGGCAACATAGTCTAAATATTGAAACAGCACACATCTATACACAGCCACAATCTCCACAACGCTTGTAACTATTATGGTTATCAAGACGAGTACTCCGTTCTACAGACATCATTACAATGCACATCACTACCGCTGCAGCCATTGGCAACATAGTCTACATGTAAATATTGAAACAGCACACATCTTCACACACGCTCACGTTAAAAAAAAGTGCATTCAAAAGGATATACAAACGTTTGTACACAGTCGAACTTTAAAATTAAAAGGTGTACACAAACGCAGACAAACACTATAGACAGCGTGGGCGTTACAGCCGCAGGTAAACAACCTACCCTAACAACCAATGAATCATACAATTCTGCTGTAAATATAAAATAACTTGTACATAAACAATGTGATTTTCTTATATTCAGACTAGGTATAATGAAACTTGCTCTTGCATATGATGATCAGTAAAAATGTTTGCATAACTGAAATAGTGACTTTCTATGTGTTCTTTCACTTCTGTAAGTAATAAGTTAGTGTTATCATCCTCTTAGTTATACTATATATATTAAATATAATGTGCCATGTTGTGTTCCCATGGAGGCATTTGAAATGTTAATGGCACACCTGGGATTGTTGAAAGATTAATAGCGCACTTATCCATTAATTCATCTGAATAGCTTTTAATGTAATACTTTTGTAACGTATTTCATAACCAGTTTCAGCATCATAAAAAAAACATTCTTCATGAACAGTTTTTTTTACTTGAATATTTGGCAGTAGACAACTGGATTGTTGTTGATTTAATAGTGGCAATTTCTCTGCTTTTTGATAGGTTTTTAATGTGTTAGAATGTAATGGAACACCATATGCAATTTTAAAGCCATATTATAAATGTTTTTATGTAAATGCTATGCAGATGAATTAATGGATAAGTGCGCTAACATACATTTTACTGTTCCGTCTTTTGGTGTATCGTAACAAAAGCGATGTTTGATCGAGTGTATGTATTTTTATGTATTGACTATGTAAAGCGCGGTGAGTCTGGTCGTAGACTGGAGTACCCGCTATATAAAAACCCGTTATTATTATTATTATAATTATAATTATTATAATTATTATTATTATTATTATTATTATTATTATTATTATTATTATTATTATTATTATTATTATTTCAAACTGCCCGAGGTGCCCGCTTGCTGGCTTTGTCTGATGTCCACACAACTGCATTATGGGCGACAGGGGATGGGGAGAAGGGACCTAGTGCTTCCTTGGTGTGTTTGTGTAGTTGGCACTCACCCGTCTGGGACATGAGCGTCAGGATCTTTAAAGTGCGTGTGATGGAACGCGTGCGTGCACAGACTCAACCTCGGTTTACACGCTCATCTTTATGCTAAGGGCGAGTCTAAGGAACGAGGATTGACGGATGTGGCACACAAATGCTGCCATAGACACACAGACTGACATACACGCACACACACACAAACACGCACGCACACACACATCGCCACTTACCAAAAGAAGGCAAATGTCTTTAGTGAAACCCTGGAAGATGACGGCGATTGAGACGCCGTTACCGGCTGACACAGTGGCGTTTTGGTTATTCTGTGGACGACATAATTTGCTAAATTGCTTTTGTGAACTGAACATGTGCACACTTAGCAGCAGTACTGCAAATACTACTATCACTACTACTACTACCACTACTACTACTACTACTAACTACTACTACTATTACTACTCCTACTACTACTACACAAAGTAAAAAGAGAACACAATGCCTCTCGATAGATGCCAACCTATAATAAGATGTTAAACTGAGCAACTGTAGTGTAATGATAAAAATGTCCTGCATCAGCACACCACCATTCAACACGATAACTTTCACAGTGCCTAGTGACGTGCAATATTGTGAAAATACGTCACAGTTGTATTTGTGAGTCATCCTGACCAGACAGGTGTTTCTACTTTAGGAGCGTCTTCTTTTTCCTCTCCTAATAACAATAATAGTAACAATAATATAACAGCATGGTCATTTAAAGACTTTGTGGTGGTGTCACAGTGTCAACTGAGAAGTAAAAATACTTCAGGCTTGACCATAATTAATAATTGAACTTTTATCAAATAAAAAGACCCCCCCCCCCCCTCCCTCCCTCTCTCTCTCTCTCTCTCTCTCTCTCTCTCTCTCTCTCTCTCTCTCTCTCAGTTTTCTGAATAAACTCCACTTGAGTGCAATTAAAGACTCAAAATGGTATCCACTTTAAAAGAAGCCAACATTAACATTATATAACTATTCTGCTCTCGCTGATGACAGCCATGTGCCAGTGTTTGGGTTCCTGGAGTACTGTAAGTTATAAAACATCCAGCATGGACAAAAATTTACCAGAGCCGTAGGGTTATTACAGTCCACAGCAACGGCTAAAGGGAACCAGCTGAGGTCGGTAGCAGAGGCCGCGGCCACAACAGCCAAGAACAACTGAAAACGAAAGAGAAACTATGAACACTTTGGTACAGTCAATGCAGTTTGCTCCCTAAACAATAATCTCCCTTTGTTTTTCTCTTTCTATCTTTCCTTTGTTTCTCTACTATAATAAATAATATATTAAAAATTAATTGTGATGATGATGATGATGATGATGATGATGGTGATGATGATGATGATGGTAAATCCTTTGTCTGCAGAAGTCTCTAGCTGCGGGTGCCTCGAGAATAGGCGAAGAAGAAGAAGAAGAAGATAAAGAAGACGGAGAAGAAGATGAAGAAGAAGAAAGAAGAAAAAGAGGAAGAAGAAGAGGAGGAAGCTGCCGCAGAAGAAGAAGAAAAAGAAGAGGAACAATGAAAAAGTAAATGAACATGGAGAACTCGCAGGTTAACGGCGATCTTGTTTTTTATTTTAAAAAGCGGAAGCTTTGATTCCAGTTTTTTAACAATTCAGTAGTCCTGCAACTGCCACTTCTTCTATACCTATCTCTGCGTTTTGGGGGTAAATAAATACAAAAATAAAGCATTATATATTTTTCTTCTGAAGGAGATACTAAAAACACTGAACACTCCCGCACAAAACTGACCTTGACCTTTCCTTTGTGTTCGGGGCGTTACAGATGTTTTACCTTTGTGGAGTAATTTATGTTGAAAAATAAATGTACATGTACATTATTTACAAAAAATATTGAATCCACAATCTTTGGAAAGACTTTGAATTTAATTGTATAAAGCAGTCAATTATAAAAACCAAGTTTTCAAGCGAATCCTGGAATCCCCTTAATAATGAAAATTGCAGTGCCTGTACATTGAATTGCTTATGTACGTAATGCGTTATTTAGCAACGTCTTCTAAATAATACGCTCTTTGACACAATATGCTAAATAATGCATTATATAGGTAAATAATTCCTCATTTAGCTACAATGCCTTATTTACCAATATCATTATTTGGAAAATATGCTTATGTAAAGAATATTTAGCTGAAAGTTGTTAAAAACACCATTAAATAAAACAACCGCAAATAAATATTTTACAAAGCGAATTCCATAATTAATTGTCACCTGCTCGATGTGGTTTTAATGGTGTCATCTACACCTCTGAATTCCCTCTTCTAGGTAATAAAGACGTATTGTATTGTATTGTATTGTATTGTATTGTATTGTATTGTATGGTATTAAGTCAATACCGTAGCTTATTGTACATGTTAAATGTGTGTGTGTGCTTTTTTCAATTATTAAAGCCCTAATATCACAACACATACAATGAACAACACAGGATAAAATGGTACTCCTGTTTTCTGACACAGAGAAAACAATAAAACACATGTTACACAAAATTATGTACAATATTTCAACCCAACAATGAGACTGGGAAAATCACAAACACAACCCACTGTCTGCAAAAACGCTTAATTATAAAATGTCGAACTGAAAATTGTCAAAGTCGTTGCTGTTGTGCATCTATAATTCAATATGTTTCATTCTTGGATTTCAATGTTTTCATCTTTCTCATTCTTTCTTGCCAATTTAACGTTTCTATTTTTTAACCACTTCTTATTTGTTTTAACTTTTATTTTCTTCTCCATTTTCATTAGTTATTTCAATCGATGTTTCCTTGGATTAGTTAATATATTTGTTTTTTGTTTCTTTTGAGTTGTTTTTTTATTTTCTATTGAAAAAAATTATGCCCATTACTTTGTGCATATATTTAAATCAATCTTTATTCCTTTGGATTGTTTTTCAATGTTTATTTGCCATTTTAATACTTCTCTTGCTTCACTTTTCTTATCTGAATTTTTCATTAGAATTTTGCTTTCTTTTTCGTTTGCAGTCTTCAACAGTTTTTGTTCGGATAAGTTTTTGGAGCCATTTTTATATTTGAGGTTTTCGACTTTTCCTGTTTTTAAGCTCCGTTCATATGTTTAAAAATATCTTTAATTTGTTGTCTCCATCTGTAATTCAAGGCGTTCTCTCTTTGAAATATGTTTAATCATTTTCATTTCACTGCAATTTTTATTCTGTTATTTATCCTCTTTTCTTATTTTTATACCCACCCACCCTACCTCCCTCCTTTCTTAACAATAAATCAACATCCCATTTGCTACTTATCTTTAATTTAGCTGATTGTTTCCCTTCAGTGCTTTTTGTTTTCTTCATTGTCTTTAGTTGTTCTGCATCTTCTAAATACATGTAATACATTATTTCACACAATCTGCTAATTAATGCATTATATAGGTAAATAGTTCCTTATTTAGCATCAACGTCTTATTTACCCATATCATTATTTAGAAAATATGCTTAAATAAATGAGGATTTTTTTTTAGCTGAAAGTGGTTTTAAAAAAACACCGAAAAAATTCGCAAATAAATATTTTACAAAGGGAATTCCATAATTCGTTACTTTTTATGTTTATTTTCATCTTAATGATATTATTTTTATTCTTCTTGTATCTCCTTCTTTTTTTCTTTCTTCTATTGTGCTATTGCTTTCATTTAGAGCTATGTTTTAACACCTTCTTCTTCCTTCTAATCCACACAATTAAAGGTGTTTCCATGACAAATTGTGTTCAATACTTTGTTAGATCTGAAATATTTATAGACATTTTATTTTATAATTGTATTTATTTATTTATTTTAGTTATTAAGTTATTATTTTATTGATTTATTTAACAGTTGAGATTTGTTTAAATTTATATCAGCTATTATTTTAGCTAATTAATAATTAAATAAATAAATAAATTGGAATTTTAGTTATTTAACAGTTGAGATTTGTTTAAATTTATATTAGCTAATATTATTTATTTATATAGTTATTTATTTTATTTGTTTAACTATTGAGATTTGTTTAAATGTACTTAAGCTATTTATTATTTTATTATTTATTTATTTAATATTTAAGTTTAACACACATTTTAAAAAGTAATTAGTTAATTTATTCATATGTTTGTTGTGGTTTACTTTAAAACTACTTAATTTGTAAACAGATTTTGAAATACATTACTGAATAGAATTGAATAAACTACTACCACTGCTGCTGCTTCTACTACTACTACTACTACTACTACTACTACTACTACTACTACTACTACTACTACTACTACTACTACTACTATACTTACCAAAACTTTTCCAATCATATTGAGAGAGTCTGAGCAGCTGTAGAGAATCCTTGAAAAAACGAAGAGATCTTCTCTTTGTCAGGATCAAGAGACTGGTGATCCTTGCTGCCAAGAGAACCCCGTTTTATACAGTTCCGAGCCCGCAACGTGTTAAACCTAGGTGTGAAGCGCGTCATTGTAACGTTGCGGGTTTCACAATCGTGGGGTGATATTAAAATGTGTGCCCATTCAAGCGGAACGATTTCAGCTTTGCCCTTTAAAAGACAAAACGCTTGTTTTCAAACTTGCAACGTAGGCAGTTCTATAACACTATGTAACAAATTTTCACTTTTGTTCTGTTCCTGGGTTGAAAGTGTGTTTTCCTATCCCATTAGGTCTAGAACAGAAAGGAAATCGCTGTTATTCTAGAAAAACTTTGCTTCTGTGACCGGGACAATGAAATTTGGAAAATCGCGTGTGTACGAGAAAATTATCGATTTGCTTTCAATGCCGAGCTTCCTCCCTGAACTGCTAGAGTTGTCCACATGTTTCTACAATTCTCCTGAACACTCTAGAACGTTCAAGAAACTTCCAGAACTTTCGAGAAACTCTCAGAACTTTCTAGAACGTTCTTGAACGTTCCAAAAGTAGCTGTACAAGTATAAAAGCACACGACCACTGTGTCCTTGAGTGTCTGGCCCTGGAGCCTGACTTCTCCGCGGTTAGGATTGCCTGCCGCGACGTGCATCTGGACTCCATGGCCGACCTGGTAGCCTACTCCTTGTCGACTAACTTTGGACTGCTGTTCATGACCGCGGCGTGCACCTACCGCTCACGAGTGTCTGTACACATTTAGACCCAACCGCCTGGCCGTTTCTCTCCCCGGAACTCGTCTTGGGTTCCTTTGTCTTACAACTACTAATGATGACTATCCCCACTCAGTTATCTGTTTGTAACCTATTCCCCCACCTGGCCCATGGGCCTTGGGTTCGACTCTACCTTCTCGGGTCCTGGGTATGCTCTACTTAAGTGACATGTTCCACTCAGCTACTACTACACGGATTGTACCCTCAGCTGACCCATTGGGTCCTGGGTATTACTACCACGTATTGCCTTATACCGCTCAGCTACCTTGCTCTCATACCACATGGCTCATACCTCCAGTCGACCCCATGGGTCCTGGGTATCCGTTTCCATGACTGACCACTCCCCTCACATGACTCATACCTTCAGTTGATCCTTGTGTCCTGGGTATTAGATACCACTACTGACATTTCTCACCACATGACTTATACCTCAGTTGATCCCTTGGATCCTGGGTATTCGTTTTCATGATTGACATCCCATACCACATGGCTCATACCTTCAGTCGACCCCACGGGGCCTGGGTATCCGTTTCCATGACTGACCATCCCCTCCACATGACCCATACCTTCAGTCGACCCCACGGGGCCTGGGTATCCGTTTCCATGACTGACCATTCCCTCCACATGACTCATACCTTCAGTTGACCCCTGTGTCCTGGGTATCCGTTTTCATGAATGACTTTCCCTACCTCACTGTACCATTTTTTCCCATCCTAGTTTTATGGGTCCATTCTTGATTGTTTATAGCTTTTACCCGGCCATCCTCGACTTTTAATGTGGTCCTGAAGGATTTTTACCTACTTAGGTACGTTCCCCTCCCCCCGCCCTCCTGGTCACTGCTAGGCCCTCCCCCCTCCCCCCTCTGTGCTTGCCCTCCCTTGGCCTTGGCGGCCTCCCTGGCACCCCGGTCCTACCCCTGCCGCCGTTCGTTTGTACTCCTTCCCCTCATGCCTTCCATTGATCCATCTCCGTCTTTTTCCGGACGTCGTAGCAGCGTCCCGCACTCCCTCTTCATATGACCTCTTACTGCAGCACGACCTCTTATATCAATGGACATCATAATACCAAAGTCTCCTATACGCATACTGTGTTGGGGACTATAACTGTATAAACTGAACTGAGAGAGTGATTCACAGTACAATCGTAAATCTAGAAAATCTACACATTTCTGAACCTTGTTGAGTGGTTTCCGACTGTGTTTGTCTATTCCTTGTGCAATTTTTGTTTTTACCTGATCATAATGACGAAAAATATAAAAAAAAATCGTTCTATTGTCACAAAAAACTAGTTTTCTTCGTGCTGTTGTCGTGTAAGCAAAGTTTGTGCTTAATGAAGTCATTTTTTCGCGTACTTTAGACATAAGCAATTGAAATATAACACTTAGAAGCCAGGAACAAAAATTGTGTTACATAGTGTAATCAAAGTCTGGTATACAATATATTAAGCAAATATTGGCATCATAGAGAGCACCAAATGAATATTATGCGGGCCGGTCAAGCCAAACACTATTGGAAGCGAGTGAGTATGTATGTGGAATAGCGAAGTGAACATGCATTTCTCACTCATTTTGCGATTTATAAAATGCGTTATTGTGTGTGTGGTTTGCAGTTCTTTTGACTATTGTGTGAAATGGCGATTGGAGCAAACATTTCCGTCTGATCGTGCGCCGACTAAACACATTTACACTAATGTTAACTGGTGATTAAAACGGAAACTCCGATGGTATGGCCACGTCACCAGATCATCAGGTCTTGCAAAGACCATCCTGCAAGGCACAGTGCAAGGAGGTAGAAGAAGAGGGAGACCGAAAAAGAGGTGGGAGGACAACATTCGAGAATGGACTGGTTTGACACTGAGCGAAACAATCAGGGTTGCTGAGGACAGGGAAAGATGGAGTACGCTGGTTAAACGATCATCTGTGGTGCCCCTACGACCTCCGAGTTACGGGATAGGATAGGATAGAATAACTGATGGTTCATCTCTGAGAACAAAGCCGACTGTGAGCGTACAACTGATAAGCATAATATCTTGCCTTCTTTGTTTAGTTTACATCCATCCCATTCCTGTCTCCATATGCTCTGTTGTCAATCCCGATTTGGGTGAGGACCCCCCCCCCCCCCCCCACCTTCTCATCCCTTCTCCACTCCAGTTGGAATCTTTATATCTTGTATCTTTAATAGTAATATGCCACATCCCGACGATGATGATGATGATGATGATGATGATGATGATGATGATGATGATGATTGTGATAATGATGATGATGATGATGATGATGATGATGATTGTGATGATGATGATGATGATGATTGTGATGATGATTTTGATGATGATGACGATTGTGATGATGATGATGATGATGATGATGATGATGATGATGATGATGATGATGATGATGATGATTATCAGATAATAATAATAATAATAATAATAATAATAATAATAATAATAATAATAATAATAATAATAATAATAAGTCAAATCAAGGCAAAATATTGCTCAGAGTATCAATCCACTACAAAGGGGTTGTTTGAGGGAATTTTGGGTTCCATTGTTTACATTGTCATGTCATCATCATTACGCATCATAATAATCGAGGTACTTATTTAGAGCTTTTCCCTTACACTCCAAATAGGTTCAAAGCGCAGTTGTACAGCGCCAATATTCCATCAGAACATGCTCAATACAGTCCAAAAAGCGGAGAAATAGCAAGAACCACAGAAGCAAATTTGGATGGAAGAATCACAATTACCATATATGACGCACCTACGATTATCAAAATGTAAATAAATAACTGTTCAATATCTGGGTGAACAGATTGAGGAAGCAGGAGCTGAGGTAGAGGGGTGGTGGAGAATAGGAGTGGGGAGGTGGGTGATGAGATAGGGTGATGTTCAGTTTGAAGAACGATCTACATCAAATGTGCAACTACGCATGTCACACCTGGATGTAATTAAGCATTAGAAAAAAATATATATCTGATTTCAATAAACAGATATGGCTATAGAGAGCTCCGAGGGCTATTTGGGAGGAAAAATCAATCATATTTGCCACGTTGCCTATCATTCGACGTAGAAGCAAATATGAATCCTCCACCGACGCGTGTATAGACTAACAAGGGGTATGGGCGCCATCTTGGATACCCATCAGCTCGGAGCATAAAGCGTGTGAGAACAAAATAAACGTGGACGTCGTGAGGTGGGTCAGGGCCCCCCCCTTAGAGAGAAATAAGTAAGCAACGCTATAAGTCAGAAATAATTTACCATCGTATTATAAGCAGCACGTCTTCCAGAGTTGAGTCACATGCTGGATCAAATACGTTAAGTTATAAAGCGCAAAATCAGACATAAATATGTGCTCAAATCGCTATTTCACATGCCAGTCTTCTACTACAACAACGCTAGACTACATGTACCAACAATTTAGGTCACATATTGAAAACAAAGTGTGAAAGGAGAACATACGGTGATTACGTCACCCATAAGATTTTAATAAAAAGAAACATAATTTAGTTCATAATTATAGTTCAGTATCAGCGACATATGCATGCTCCATTCGCTATTCCAGACAGAGGAAAAATGTTGCCAATCATCTTTCATTGCGTGGTGCCTACTTCCTACGGCGCCCATCTGGGATTACTCGTTTTGCATTATTATGTCATTATGGAATGGAGTAGACTGCAAAATTGAAAATTCAGCGTTTTGTTTGTAAAGAGTCGCGCTCAATCGTTCCGCTTGGCCGGGCACATATTTTAATATCACCCCATGAGTGCGAACCCCCATTAACTCTATTCACTCCTCGGTTTAATATCATCTCGGAGTTATAATGCTGTTTGTTTAAGCGCGCGATCAGACAGAAATATTGGTACAACTCGCTATTTCATACAGGAGGGAACAGAGCGAAATAAATACAATACAACTGTCATAATAGTCTAGTTTATAAGCCCTCCATCAGTACCAAATGTTAGCTACATTCGCTATTTTATACGCGCCTACACCATTTTAAACATTAGTCTTGGACCAATCCACGCCTAAGCCAGAATGATCGAGGCCTTCATAATTGATTCTCAACATAAAGAATAAGAAGAATGTTAATGTTGTTCACCCTATATCATCAGCATTATCATCGTCTTCGTCGTCATCATATTTACTCTTAATAATTTTGTTGTGCTTGGGCGGAAACAACATTTCTAAACTTGTGGACGAATAAATTTCTTATGTCCTTTGTATTACTACTACTACTTCAATTGCTATTATTATTATTATTATTATTATTATTATTATTATTATTATTATTATTATTATTATTATTATTATTATTATTATTATTATTATTAGATTGTATTGTGCTACTAATACTACTAATAATAAAAAAACACAAGAAAGAGAGTTTTATTGGCCAGAAAACAAACAAAAAACCCAAACAAAATAAAAACACAGAGGACCAAATGGCGGCATCACTGCAACGCATACAAACCAGTGCTAAAAGGACGATAGCAAGTTTCTAAAGTAAACTCCGCAATCTCTGCTCTAAAACGACGATAACAAGTTTCTAAAGTATACTCTGCAATCTCTGCTCTAAAACGACGATAACAAGTTTAGAAGTTTCTAGAAGAAAGAAAAAACACGTCAGCGCTATCCGTTCTGCTGGATTGAGCACACTTTTTAATATCGCCCCATGAGCGTGAAACCCGCAAAGACGCATGAAGGCGCTTCTCAGCTCGGGTTTAACACGTTGTGGACCCAGAACGGTATAAAACCTGGGCTATTTGGCAGCTAGGATCACCGATCTCTTGATCTCCAGGACAAGAACAACCTTTCTTCGTCAATTACAGATTCTGAGCAGCTGTCCAGTCTTCACCATCATGATTGCCAAAGTTCTGGTGAGTATTGTAATGTACTAATTAACGGGCAAAATTTCATTGTCTTGCTTTTTCTTGGCTTAGGTCACTTGAGTCTACTGGCTAATTTAAGTATGCAGAAACTAGTACAACAAAAGCTGTCGTTTTTCTCCAACTATTTCAGAAAGAAGTCAGTTTTTAAAAAACAACAACAATAAAAGTGAAATTAAAACAATTAATAAAATAATATAACATAAAGTGAAATAAAATAAAGTAAAATAAATAAATAAATAAATAAATAAATAAATAAATAAATAAATATAGTAAAATACAAATTAAATATAGTAATTAAAAACTTTAAACATTTAAAAATAGTTTAAACAACACTAAAGAAAGAAGACTTTGACCAGCAAAGTCCTCCTGAAAATAATACTCAACAGGTTGAAACCCCAAGCTGAACAAATAATAGGTGAAGAACAAGCAGGATTCATGGCAGGGCGAAGTACCATGAACATATTTTCAACCTCAGAATAATCTGAGGGAAAAATCTACAGCACCAACAAAATCTCTATCATGTGTTTGTAGACTTCAAGAAAGCGTTCGACAGAGTCTGGCATGCAGCTCTGTGGGCAACCATGAGAGTTTACAAAACCAGCTCTAAACTTATTGAAGTCATCAAAAGCTTGTATGACAAGGCTACCAGTGCAGTCCTCCACAACAGCGCCATCGGAAACTGGTTCAGAACAACAATCGGTGTGCATCAAGGATGCCTACTCTCTCCAACACTCTTTAACATCTTCCTAGAGTGCATCATGTCAGATGCCCTTGAAGATCACAAAGGCACAGTCAGCATAGGGGGTCAACCTCCATTTTGCGGATGACATTGATGGATTGGCTGGAGAGGAACAATAACTTGAACATCTGGTACAGAGTCTTACCACCACCTCCACAGCCTATGGAATGGAAATAAGTGCAGAGAAGACCAAAATGATGACCAATAACATCAATGGCATCAACATGGACTTCAAAGTCCTAAGCCAATCTCTCAACACAGTGCATAGCTTCAAATATTTAGAAGCCATTGTATCATATAATGGGTCCCGACAGGAAGTTCTCTCCAAGATCGCACAAACAACTGCTGCCCTGACAAGGTTGAAGCCCATTTGGAAAGACAGGACCGTCAGTCTACATTCCAAGTTAAGGCTGCTGCGCTCCCTTGTCATCTCCATCTTCCTATATGCTTTCGAAGCATGGACCCTCACAGCAGATCTCCAACGAAGAATACAAAGCATGGAGATGAGGTGCTACAGAAGACTTCTGGGCATTTCCTATACCCAACACATCACCAACGACGAAGTCCGACAGACCATCACACAAGCCATTGGACAACACGATGACCTGCTAACAGTGGTGAAGAAACGGAATTTCCGATGGTATGGCCACGTCACCAGATCATCAGGCCTTGCAAAGACTATTCTGCAAGGCACAGTGCAAGGAGGTAGAAGAAGAGGGAGACCGAAAAAGAGGTGGGAGGACAACATTCGAGAATGGACTGGTTTGTCACTGAGCGAAGCCATCAGGGCTGCTGAGGACAGAGAAAGATGGAGTATGCTGGTTAAACGATCATCTGTGGTGCCCCTACGACCTTCGAGTTACGGGACAGGATAGGATAGGATAGATATACAATGAAGAATACAAAGCATGGAGATGAGGTGCTACAGAAGACTTCTGGGCATTTCCTATACCCAGCACATCACCAACGACAAAGTCCGACAGACCATCACACAAGCCATTGGACAATATGATGACATTATCACTGTGGTGAAGAAACGCAAACTCCGATGGTATGGCCACGTCCCCAGAGCATCAGGCCTTGCAATGTCCATCCTGCAAGGCACGGTGCAAGGAGGCAGAAGAAGAGGGAGACAGAAAAAGAGGTGGGATGACATGACAACATTCGAGAATGGACTGGCTTGACACTGAGCGAAGCCATGAGGGTTGCTGAGGACATAGAAAGATAGAATACGCTGGTTAAACGATCCTCTGTGGTGCCCCTACGACCTTCGAGTTGCGGGACCAGGATAGGATGGATAGGATAGGAAAGAAGAATAAAACACAAAAAGTAAAGTACATTCATGTAAATGACATACACGTATATAAAGTATTATATCATATGTAATGTTTTACATGATATAATATGTGATGTATATGATATGTAATGTATTATATGATATAATAAGTGATGTATATAATATGTAATTTATTATATTATATTATATGTGATTTATATAATATATAATATGTAATGTATATAATATAAAAGTTCATTGACCTGTTTAGTACTAGCAAGACTCCCCCGGGCAGTTCTTTGACTTTACAACACAGCCTTATCTCAAGCTATTTAAAGCATTGGTAAATGATAACTGGAATCCTGATTGGGCTCTTTGCAGTCCGCCAGACCCTAACACAACAATGATAACTGGAAGTTAAATGTTGTATAGGAACCATTAATCTTGTACTCCAGCGGGTCTGCCTAAACCGTTTTTGTGTACGGTATCTAGGCGGTGATTTTTAAAAACTGATTTCTTTTTTTTTTAAAGTTTAAGGTTAAATGATTGGATCTCGAAATATTCTTGAAATACAGAGAGTGCATATTGTACACAAACTTCCATTGATTATATAATTCTTCTAATGCCCAATATTCTTGTTATTTTTTTTAAGAGCATGGCAATATTCTTTTAAGCGCTTATTGTGCATTTGGCTCGGTAGAGTCCGCTGGACCTAAAGCAATAATCTTGTATCTTGTATCTTGCTTATTGTGCATGTTCAGTTTACAAAAAAAATTCTATAGATCAAACATTCTTCGAATGTCCAGTATAACAGCCATTTTTCGTAACAATATAGCTGCATGATAAAAAAAATTATGACCGAACAAAGAAGGCTGTTTTTTATGATCCACAGCTAAACATGATTGGTGTTTTGTTGAGATCCTCAATTGGAAAATTGTTGTAAGGTTATTTTTTTAGACGCATTTGTGAGTAAGAGCAATTGTGAAGGTGTACGCATGTGTGTCTTAAATCACTATAAGGTGAATAGATGATAAATAAAATATTGAACTGAACGTTTTCTTTCACATGTAAAACTTATTATTATTATTATTATTATTATTATTATTATTATTATTATTATTATTATTATTATTATTATTATTATTATTATTATTATTATTATTGATTAGGCTAAGTGGCTGGTAGTAGGATGTTTAAATTGCCTTTGAAGCACAGCAATGACGTTGCAAATCTACCGGTACCCAGTTTTTAAAAAAAAATTAAAAAATATTTTCATGGCAATGAAAATGAAATTGTCGATGCAAAATGTAGAGTGAGCAATAGGTCGTTAACTAACTTTTAAAGAACACATACATAAAGTAATATACATAATACAAAGTAAATACATACGATGTCAACGAAGTACAATTATCACAGACCAAAGGTTACGGTACACTAGTACAAGAAAGGAAACGTAAAACCCAACAAGTCGTATACTATTTCCACACGCTGGTCGTTACTTCCAGTCTTCCTCAGGGTTATATATTTACAACGTTACAGCAATTTATAATGGCAATTTGTGATTATTCAAAATAATGGTCAATCGTTATTCTTTTTATTTGGTTTTCTGTGTGTTTTACATGGCCGGAAATAAGGTTTTCAATGTAATCCTTTCCACAAATAAACTTTCTTAGGTTTTTCTTATAAACTTGTAAAAGTAATGAAATAAAAGAAAGTAACTACTAAAGTACGAATATTTTTTTTTGGAACCAGTACTGTGCATTCGTGTGCATCACGGCCTTTGCATAATTTCCAACAAAGCACAGAGCTAATGCACAATTATGTGAATGACAAACAAGGACTGATTTTTTTGTATTTTCATGCTACACAGTCAGTCTGTTAAACCACTTCACGTTTTTACACAATGAAGTGACATTAGACCCCCTGTATCCTGACACACCTGACCCATCAGCTACATTTTGGCTTATAAACAGTAACATTACAACAACATGAACACGTATTTAATATCATAATTTGCATAAAAACGTATTAACATTACAACAACATAAACACGTATTTAAAATTATAATTTGCATAAAAACATATTAACAATAACATAAACATGTCTAAAATATCACAATTTGCCTTACAACTTATTAACATTGTAATAACATAAGCACGTCTTAAATATCATAAATTGCCTTAAATCTTGTTAACAGTACAATAACATAAGCACGACTTTAATATTATAATTTGGCTAAAAACTTATTAACAGCACAATACCATTAGCATATCTATAAAATATCAGTATTTCCCTTAAAAACATATTGACGTCACAATTTACTCCTTCGGATGAGAGTATAAACCGAGGTCTAGTCTGTGTCGCATGCATTCCATCATAACGGACTTTAAAGATCCTGACGCTCATGTCCTAGACGGGTGAGTGTCGGTGACAAGAACACACCCAGCATGTACCTTGGATAAAGCGCTTCACTTGGGGCTGCTGTACTTTCGAAAAAGAAAGTGCCCGAATTTCACCTCGGTGATAATAAAGCTGTAAAAATACCAATTTAAAAAAAATACCATAAGCAGGTCTATAAAATCGTGGTATAAAAGGCCTTCCTAGAGTTTAGGCCAAACTGCATTCCGCGGAAAACCATTGCTGAGTGACTGGACAACTGATATTGAAGGAAGCTCACAGCCCAAGACAATGGCAGCCAGTGTGCAATCCATTGCGAAAGGGTTAGTTAGTGTATTTGTTATAAAGTGCACCAACGATCTGTCCTCATGTTTTTATTTTCCAGCTGTTCTTGGCCGCTGTGGCTTTTGTCAACGCCGACTCCAACGTAGGATCTATCGTTAATGTTGCGGTTTCATGCAATGTACTCCAAACTGCGATCCAAGGTGGGGTAAGTTTCAATTGACCTTTCGGTGGATTTCTGTCTACGTACTCCCCTCTCCTTTTCCTTCTTTTTTTGTGTTCTTCTTCTTAATTCGTCCATCCTCTTCTCCTCGCTCTTCTGATCGTCTGCCTCCTCTTCCTGAGTTTCCTCTTCATTCTCTCCTGTTACTTCTCCTTCTTCTCCATCCCATCCCCCATTTTCATCTTATACTGTACAAATATAGAAAGGGACAATAAAGTGTTAAAATAAATAAACAAAAAACAAAAACACAAAACAAAACAAAACAATACAATACATCTTTGTTGCACCCACAGGAATCACAGGAATGCCCAGCAGTTGCATGCCTTGTTATCAAATGGTATCACACAGCACATGTGAGGGGATTATAATACATGACAAGAAAACAACATCCCTTATCACAGTCAAGCACCACAATGATCATTTCTATCGATACGAATGTAAACATAATACACATCACATTTGAAACACACATGCACTTCCCTCTCAAGTACCCTGCCATGTACTCCATTGTATTGTAATAACACGTTGTGTCTTCAGGTGGACGTGGTGCTCGCTTTGCCCAACGGCGTCTGTGCAGTCGTTAGAGCCCTGAGCACAGCAACCATTAATGCGCTCGGCTGCCTCCTTTCGGTACGTACTGTACTTTCATTACCTAACAATATTTTCTTTTTAACTAGCGCGAAATAAGGCACCTTACATGACACATTATTATATTAAAATGTATTATGTTATGTTACGTTATAATATATTACGGTATAATATATTATGTTACGGCTTGTTATTTTATGTTATATTGCATCATATATTATATATTGAATATTGTGTTGCATTGTATTGCAGTGTATCGCATTGTATCGTATCGTCCGGTATGGTATGGTATTGTGTCGTAACGTATCGCATGGTTTCGTATGGTTTCATATGGTATGGAACCACACTGTCTTGCATTATATTATTGTAAGACCGACAATAGCTCCCAAAATGGAGATCGCACTGCAAAAGTTTTAAATATTATACAATATTTATTAAGTAATCAATTACGTAATTAATAAAAATAAATAAATAAAAATAAATAAAGTAAATACATTAACAAAAAAATTTAAGTTTGTTTCGAAAACAACCCTGAGTAAATTGCTAAATTTATAAAAGTTATTTTCATAAAGAAGAGAAGATGTAAGCCTGCAAGAGTTACTGTTTCCAAATTGCAGCCAGACTTCAAGACTTCCGGTAATTTCTGCCACTGACAAGCGTGTGTTATCGGTGTTTTTTCAAAGATTTACAGCATGGTAAAACGCTGTAGTTGGAGCACTTGCAATGCAGATAGCAGCTATCCGGACCGATACCCATGTGTCAAATTTTAATTTTATGTGACCTAGCCGAAATTTGTTTAATAATAATAATAATAATAATAATAATAATAATAATAATAATAATAATAATAATAATAATAATAATAATAAAGAGTAACCTATATTTATATTAAGGTGGCCTCGTGGCGCAGTGGATAAGTCGCCGGTTTCCTATGCCGAAGGTCGCGGGTTCGATTCCCGCAAGGGGCGAACGTATGTGACTTAGGTACGAGACTATTGAGGTCACCGAGGGTTTTCTCCGGGCACTCCGGTTTCCTCCCTCCCTTCAATAATGGTACAGGACGCAGTCAATATAAAAATTTCAAAAATAAAAATTAGATTTTCTTTCCGTCTTCTAATAGCGATCTCCCTGCCTTTACACCACCTATTTGGTGTGTGTGAGGGTGGATGAGACAGTTGAGCGTGTATGTTGGTATAGATCGCCGCGCTTTGAGCCTGAATGATTTGGGGAAAGGCGCGTATAGCATCCTGTAGTATTATTATTATTATTATTATTATTATTATTATTATTATTATTATTATTATTATTATTATTATTATATTTATTTTTAGCCCATTTTATTCGGAGGAGGAAAGTTTTGTGGACTGAAACATAGCGGAGATTTCTATCTATAATACTCTACGAAAAACACAAACAGGAAAAATGTGCTAGAAAGTCCCATTTTAGGCATGAAAGCGACCTACCCTCGCATAACTACAGTCATTATTTGCTGTATCGATTAACGTAACTAGGACACCGTGCGGCGAGTTTTTTCCTAAGACGGGTGATATTTATCATCATTATTGTGCTTTTTCCGAAGTGTTTAGCGAGCGTTTGAACATTGAACCATATAAACAGTAGTGTATGTTGAAAGGATTATGTGAAATGAGGAACTCTACACCATGTGAAAGACCGATACAATGGCCGAGTCGATCTGCTTCTTTGTTATGAGTAATAGGCCTAGTGCTACAGTCACAGTGCCGTAGCAGTAACTTGTACGCTTTAAAAACAATAAATAAAAATCCAACTTTAATTGGATTCAAACACGTTTTTCAGCTACACAGTTGTAATGACTCAAAGTATCTGACTGGATAACCAAAACCTTGTTTAATGTTAAACTTGTCGAGAGATAGGGTTGTACAAAACAACCACCACGTTTTGACCAGGCTGGATAAAGGCACGAGATTTATATTTTTTAAATTATAAAACAATTTACATTTTAACCGATTTAAAAAATTTAAACTGCTTTGCATTTTGTGATGACCATACCTATTAGACTGTTTATAAACTTTCCGTGCGTGTTATAAAATAAGTAGCTTTATTTTCAGAAGATTCCTACAAACTTGATATTAGTTTGTAAACAGTTTTTTAACGTTCCAATTTCACGTATACACGCATTCATCAAAAGGTCTTTCTTATACAATTAAACAAGTTGAGACAGAGAGATAAACTTGAAACACTGAAGACGTAAAATACACAACAGTTGGAACACAACACCAATATACATTTAACTAATTGTATGGTTCTTTTCTTTTTCATGCAAAGTAGAAGAATAATAATTAAAACGGAATTGAAGGAAACTATAAGTCCTAAAGTAATAAAATAATGAATAGCTGAACTATAATTTGATTCTCTCTCTCTCTCTCTCTCTTTCTCTCTCTCTCTCTCTCTCTCTCTCTCTCTCTCTCTCTCTCTCTCTCTCTCTCTCTCTCTCTCTCTCTCTCTCTCTCTCTCTCTCTCTCTCTCTCTCTCTGAAGCAATCCCATTCTCGGTCTGACAGACAATTACATTTATTTATTAAATTATGAAAACATTTTTTTCATTTACAAATTAGGTTCGATATTATGTTTATAACACGCGCAAATCATACCATATAAATATTCAAATTACCGTGTCTGTAATGAACAGAATCCAGAATCACCACAGTGAAAAACAGAAGTAGCCTACACAGTAACACAATATTTCCAAGTCATACAAAATAAGCATTCATCCTTTTTTTCACCACCTATCTTTCATTCTACTAATACTCTATCCTAGACCTATTTCATCCATCCAATCACAGACACTCCCAGATGCATACAAGAACAGCCTTCTGCTGCTTCTGCTTTATAGATTTAACGTCCCCGGACACCTAAGCATATAGGGGACCTAAATATGGACTGCATTATTAAAACTAAGGGCACAGTACTCTATTAAAATCCTTCCCGGACCAACTATAGTGTTAATAAGAACACTAAACTTAAAGGGCAAGCATTCGGTACCAACATTCATTCTACAGACTGGTTTAGAGTTTCATGGTAAAATTATGATTCCATAAAATTAGATAGTCAAAGCCCAAGCTTCTGTGGGGCCGAGCCAGATTAACAAGTATACCTAATTAAAAACCTGATAATTCCCAGAGTAACACATTCTTTCGCCTCATTCGGTTCATGGTTAGAAGTTTAACATTAACATTATTATGACATACAGCCTTCTGTTCTCCAAACAGTCTTTTATATAGCCGAGTCTCATCACCAAAATATTAATGAACTAGGAAATATAGCCACAATGCAAAGCGAATACATACGCCACGTGCCTATGTCAACACCCGTCGTGTGTGTACTAACTCTATAAACACGTGATGTATACACATATATAAATATTTACGAATTCACTTCGTGACAGACTGTATACAAGATTTTTGAAAATGTTATTTAAGAGAACGGTGCTTTATGCTACATGGAGAGAAGGGTTCGGTAACGTGACATCGCTGTCGGTCAGTTTGTTAACAATGATGTCCTGCCTGTATTCAAACAATCCATCAAACTCCAGGCTAATTTATCTCGCAATCTCACCCAGTTCCGCTAGTTCAGCCTTTCTTTGTCCACAAACATCCACACCACGATCTTCTACAAATGTTTAAAGCTTACTCTATGCAAGGAGCTTGCCATGTTTGATTGCCTAAATGCCTAAATGAATAACGCTTGTTGAAAAGAACAAACACATTATGTTATATATATATATATATATATATATATATATATATATATATATATATATATATATATATATATATATATATATATATATATATATATATATATATATATATATATATATATTTAGTAATTGTTTATAGGATCCCACAAAGAGCAAAGAGGCGATTCAGGACTACATGTATGTATGTACAGTATGTATGTATATATGAATGTATACGTATGTAGATGTATGTATGTATGTATGTATGCATGCATGTATGTATGTATGTATGTATGTATGTATGTATGTATGTATGTATGTATGTATGTATGTATGTATGTGTGTATGTATGAACAAATCATAACTGAAAAACACGCAGGATTCAGTGCAGGGTGAAATACCACTGACCAGATTTTCAACCTCAGAACAAACTGCGATAAATACCTACAGCACCAACAACATCTGTGTTTGTAGACTTCAAGAAAGCTTTTGGCCGAGTTGGCATGAAGCTCTGTGGGCAGCCATGAGAGTGAACAACATCAGCTCCAACCTTATTGAAGCATTCCTCCACACAGCGCCATCGGGAACTGGTTCAGAACAACAATCGGTGTGCGTCAAGGATGCCTACTCTCTCCAACACTCTTTAACATCTTCTTACAGCGCATCGTGCCTGATGCCCTTGCAGATTACGAAGGCAAAGTCAGCATAGGGTTTAGAGCAATCTCCAACCTCCGTTTTGCGGATGGCATTGATGGATTGGCTGGAGAGGAACAAGAACTTGAACAGCTTGTAAAGAGGCTTGACGCCATCTCCAAACCCTTTAGAATGGAAATAAGTGCAGAAACGACCAATTTGATGACAACAACCCCAATGGCATCATACAGACATTAAAGACCAAGGCCAATCCCTCAACTCGGTGCATAGCTTCAAATATTTTGGAGTCATTGTATCATACAATGGGTCCCGACAGGAAGTTCTCTCCAGGATCGCACAAACAACTGCTGCCATGACACGGTTGAAGCCCATTTGGAAAGACATGACCATCAGTCTACATGACAGGATAATCAGTCTACACTCCAAGGTAAGGCTGTTGCGCTCTCTTGTCATCTCCATCTTCCTATATGCTTGCGAAATATGGACACTCACAGCAGACCTACAACGAAGAATATAAAGCATGGAGAGGAGGTGCTACAGACGATTTCTGGGCATTTCCTATACCCATCACATCACCAACGACAAGTCCGACAGACCATCACACAAGCCATTGGACAACATGATGACCTGCTCACAGTAGTGAAAAAAAGGAAACTCCGATGGTGTGGCCACGTCACCAGAGCATCAGGCCTTGCAAAGACCATTCTGTAATGTACGGTGCAAGGAAGCAGAAGAAGAGGGACAACGAAAAAGAGGTGGGTGGCCAATATTCGAAAATGGACTGGCTTGACACTGAGCAAAGCCATGAAGGTTGCTAAGGACAGAGAAAGACGGAGTGCGCTGGTTAAACGATCATCTGTGGTGACCCAACGACTTTTCGAGTTAGGGGATAGGATAGGATAGGATGTATGTATGTATGTTAGTATGCATGCATGTATGTATGTATGTATGTATGTATGTATGTATGTATGTATGTATGTATGTATGTATGTAAATGTAGTCTTGCCTATGGATTCTTTTTTTTCCCTTCATAATTAATTTGATTTATTTATATCTTGACATTTACCATTAATTTACATTTATGTTTGTTATTTGTGTTGTTAGTTTTCCCTTGTTTTTTTATCCTCTGAACGTAATTCATTTCTCTATGTTTTTCTTTATGTATTTAAAAAATATATGTTGTTGTTCTGCTTTACCTAAAAGAACGTATTTTTCTCAGAGTTTCTACAATAAGCTGTATGTGATGGTCCATACACATAACACTCCGTGAATGTTATTATGCAGTGACTGTGGCATAGGATATAATATACTGTCAATTTGGGACGTTTTATGTAGTGACTGTGGAATGGGATGTGCTATGACTGTCCAAAAAATGTACAGACTGGGTGGTCTAATGATGTATACTACTGACGTACTGTGACTTTGATACTAATGACGTACTGTGACTTTGATCGTAATGACGTACAGTGACTACACTACTAATGACGTACAGTTACTTTGATAGTAATGACGTACAGTGACTACAATAGTAATGACGGACAGTTACTACAAAACTAATGATGCAGTGACTACAACACTAATGACGTACAGTGACTTTGATAGTAATGACGTACAGTGACTACAATACTCATGACGTACAGTGACTTTGATAGTAATGACGTACAGTGACTACGATAGTAATGACGTACAGCGACTACGATAGTAATGACGTGCAGTGACTATAATACTAATGACGTACAGTGGCAACAATACTAAAGGCGTACAGTGTCTACAATAGTAATGACGTACAGTGCATACAATACTAATGACGTACAGTGACTACGATACTAATGACGTACAGTGCCTAGAATAATAATGACCTCGGTTATATTGACTTACAGCCCTTGACCATCCTGCCTCTGCAAGTGGTCGCCAACGCTGCCGCCGCCGTCTTATCCACCGCCTCCGCCACCATTGGTGCCGTATCCGATTTGGCCTGCAATTTGATTGCCGAGGTAAATGTTATCCTCACCGAGGTTGTGATCTTCGTCAAGAAATTGCTGGCCATTGTGGCCGGCCTCCTCAGTGCCGTCAGTAGCATCGTCCAGGGGCTTCTCAGCCAGCTCGGTCTCGCTCCCGTGGGCAACCTTCTCAGCGGCCTGCTCGGCAAACGCCAAGTGGCCTAAACGTGGTAGTCAGACACGGTCCAACACTGCGATCGAGTTTTAGTGAGCAGCAATGAAACGCGGGTCTAACATTTCCTCTTGTGATGGATGGCCAAGAAGAGCGGTTTCCAAATGACTGACAACCGCTTGTCAGCTGTCGCTGTTCTCTACCCACTCCCATCCTTCCGCACCTCCTTCTCCCAACAATAGGTCTACTTGTTACATTTCTTCTGAAAACTGTACAACTTCCTCATTAACATGGTACCCTTATTATATAACAAACATAGCTTACCTCTACTCCGCGTTATGGATGTAGGCCGAAAAAGCTTGATGTCGGTTACTCCAGGATAAAATAAACTTCGCAAATGAAAACCACTCCGGTCTTTTATAAACGTATTGTATTTTCCATCGCAGTTGTTAGACATGATAGATTAAAACAAAACATGAGTTGTCTGAATTCAGACCCTGTGCTGACTTGCATCATTAAACTGAAAATAGAGAAAACTTATAAATACACTTGTGGGTTTATCTGTCTGTGTGTATTGTGTATGTGGTGTGTGTGTGTATGTGGTGTGTGTGTGTGCGTGCGTGTGTGTGTGTGTAATGTGTGTGTGTGTGTGGGTGTGTGTGTGTGTGCGGGTGTGTTGGTTTACTCTTTCCTCCATTCGACTATTTCACAATTAACCTCACCTAAAAGCTTCGGGCATTCCAATCTAGTTTTTGTTTGTTTGTTTGTTTGTTTTTACAGAAGTATAATTTTGCTTCCGTTTTCCTCATTGTGCAATTTGGTTCCTACATCAAAAATTCCGGCAGTTTAGTGAACTAAAAGATTAGACTCAACATTTATGTTTCGCCCTTTTATCTTTGATCGGCTATTTCGTGGGACATTTCAGATACGTTAGTTAAAATAATGTGAAACCATTGCCAGACTGAAACTAACAGAATGCAACGTTGGAAAAATTTGAGCAGCAACATAAAATAGGCAACACATTGCAAATTTGGATAAAACATAGAATAGACAACACAATGTAAGTTTGGTCAACAACATAAAATAGACAACACGATGTAAATTCGGACAACACAGGACTGAGAACAAAGACTACACTTGGCAAAACAACTAGATAGCTAGATAGTCAAGGTTTAGAGACTCCCGCGGACTGCTAAGACACAGGACCATTCAAAACTATTCCAAATCAGATTAAACCGCTAAAATTAAAATATAATAAAAAATGTAAATAAAACTTGCTTAACTAATACAATCCAAACAAACACACCAACAAGATGACATGACCTACATGCGAGGAAACAAACCAACAGAATTACAAAATGTAAACAGGTTTTGACAGCTTTAAAAATCTCATTAAAACGTATAGAACCAAAATATTTTCTCTTTTATCAATCAGATCAGCACATTCAGGCATGAATGGCGGACGGAAAATAATGTGTCACATGCAAAGCACCACGACGGTTTTCTCCTTACGAGAGGAAACTAAGGGTGACGTAAGTATGCCCAATATGAAGGCGAGCCAAACAGTTTCTTCTTTGCGAGTGGACGCAAATTTAGGCATTGAAGCAGATCAAAACAGCCCCCGTAATAAACATTTGATGATGATGGCGATGACGACGGTGCTAATGATGAAGGTGATGATGACGATGACGACAGTGACGATGGTGATGATGATGGTGATGATTACATCGAATAGCCACACAAATAGGTCCGTGGTCATTTTCCACACACACCAAGCAAAACGACATAATCATGCAGCAACCAGCTTATCGTCGTCGTCGGCGTCTGTCGTCTTCGTTGGTGTAGAATAAAAGATTGTCGCCGTCAGTGCCACATGTTTAATTCAATTCGATCTTTCCTTCTTTCTTTTTTTTCTTCTTTCTTTCTTTTTCTTTCTTCTGTCATTTGTATCTTTCTTCTTTCTTTCTTCATTTTTATTTTCTTCCTTCTTTTATTTTCTTCCTGTCTTTTTTTTTCTACAATCCCCTCTGACTGTCTACTTTTCTTTTTCTTTCTTTCTTTTCTTTCTTTGTTTATTTCTAGCTTTCTTTCTTTCTCTCTCTTTCTTTCTTTCTCGCCTACTTTGTATTGCTGCTTTGTTAATGTTGGAAAATGGTTGGTTACTAAAAAAACAAGGTTAATCATGTTGCGGATCAAGTTGACGATCATGTTGCGGATCATGTTGATGATCATGTTTTTTTTAAAGCCATCCCTCAGAGTTCCCAATGAGCCTATAATATCTACCTACTTACTGCACTATAGTGTCAACCTATTTTCTTCATACAAGGGGTGAAGGGGTTTTGGGGCTGGTAGTGCGTGTGCCAGCGTCCTTTTTTCCCACTAAACTAAACTAAAAAACTCTAGTGAAATAAAGTGTTCAAAATACACATTCGCATTTATTCAGAAAAACATATAATTACTCCCTAATCAAGAAACAAAAGCATCAAACCAAAGAGAATATAAAATGAATTAAAACATAAACGAATCTAACACATATATAAGCAAAAACATCGACATAAATGAATAGAATTCACTCTCTCACCTTTGTGGTTCCTCTAATTTAACACATACACATATAATAATACACAAAAGTAATAAAAACACACATATGTCCCCCCTTTTGTCCCTGATAGTCTGTCATACAATGCAATGTATAACAAAATCACACCATATGCACTGTCACTGCTTATAAGTCTTGTTGCAAAGTTATTTATATTTCCGTAATTCAAAACGTTTTTACCACAGTTTATTTATGCACAGTTTATAAAGAAGAATTTGTTTAGAGTCACAGGATATTGAAATCCGCACTGTTTCTAAAGTTGATAAGAGGACGAATCATAAATAAAATTTTATTTTATTTTATTTCATTTTATTTCTATTCTGTTCTATTTGTTTTAAGTTCTATTCTATTTTATATGTATGGATGTATGTATGTATCTGGTGTAAATGTGTGTGAATGCGTGCGTACGTCTTATCATCTCGATGAAGAAGACGTTAATAAAACAACCAAACAACCAACCATAAATAAATTGTTATTTCTAAAAGTAAATAAAATTCGTGGCTTCTTCTAAACTGAAATACACACACTCGCAATCGTCCTACTTAGTTCCTCTTACTCTCCTTTTTCACTTCTCTCTCTCTTCTCTTTCTTCCCCTTTCACAGCCTCGGTGACTTTTCCTCTCGTTATAAGATGGCCCCCGATGACTTCTCACAGCCGTACACTCTGTCGGTGACACAGCGCGGTAGCCTACACCTATCAACGGACGCAAACAGCGACACAAGACTGCAGCTGCCTAGCCAGTTCGTTGCCTTCAGTGTTGCCTACAAGTCCATCCTGCAAATAATTATAATAAAGGCTAATTTTCTAGCGTAACTTGAATACATCTATTTTCCATTAAAATAATTTGTCTGCTCTCCTCCTCTCCTGAAAATTTGTTTACATGGCTTTCATATTCACATTTTTCCCATTTTACAACCCTCATACAAATATACAAAATGCTAAAAATCATACAATTTTAACAATATTTAACATACATTTTGTTCTTTTACATCGTTTTGTACAATTTACATCCCACCTCTCTCTCTCTCTCTCTCTCTCTCTCTCTCTCTCTCTCTCTCTCTCTCTCTCTCTCTCTCTCTCTCTCTCTCTCTCTTTCTCCAATCTTGCTGACAGCTTAACTAAAATAATATCATTTACAAAAATTTTGCATTTAACAGAAAAAATTGCCAGATACATTATTAATAACAAGTAACATATTGTAATAAAAGTTTTAAAACATACAATTTACGTTACATACGTTTTCTCTCTACATCCCCTCCCTAAATAGTTTTTCTCCCCATTCTCTCTTTGACGATCGTTTAGGGACAACAATACAGCGGCCACATCTTACTTACCGACTTGTGATAAGAGATGTCTCTCTCGAGACACAACCTAGGCAGCCCCGATGACCTCCTACATACAGGTGAGAGCATAAAACAGCTTCCCCAAACCTGCAAGCCTCCCGTGAAGTCCCACTTCAACAACATACTGTCCAACAGCTTAATGTTTCCCGACCTGGCTTCCTCCCGTCACCTCCCAACGATCCATTCGGCCCCAGGTCTTGAGCAAAGAGGCATATCCCAGCCGAATCCTAGACTATATCTTCCCCAACGTGAGCTCCCCATTGGTCCACTATGCTGGTAAACAACCCTTCACTGTGGACGCACGTGCCCATCATTATTAAATGTTTTCGCTCTAATGCCCTGACTAGTGACCTGTCTGTCCCGTGGCTGAAAAACAAAGTGTCCAGAACCCTCTTCCACAGTTTTGCCATGACATATAGTATGTAGGCCTACCTACTGCTCGACTGTAGACTCCAGCCATACACCACTTCGCTACAGTGACCCCCGCCTGGGCCTGATGATGACCTTCAAAGGTCCAAACAGCTGTCACTCTCAACCAACAATGGTCCTACTATATAGAAAGGAGGAAAGTATTGCAAAAAGACAATCAGTCACCTCACAATGGCATTACAAGACAGTCACCTCACCATGGCATTACAAGACAGTCAGTCACCTCATCCAAAGATAGTTATAAATAAAGATACGTCATTAGCGCTTTGTTGTGATGATGGGTGGAGTGAGCGCCCCCTTGCGGCGTTGGTGATCATGGCGTCGAATACCAACTCGACGAAGCGTCGCGGTGGTGCGTCTTGCAGTGCAATAAACTGTACCAACTCCCGATTGAAATGCCCTGGAAAATCTTTCTTCCGATTCCCAAAAGACGAGGCGAGGTAAGAACCAGTATTCTTTTGGCTATCTTTGTTTGCAAATATATTAATCGATTCTGAATTGAACTAGACCGGTCGTCAACATTACATTTCGTCTCCTGCATAGTAAACTTGTTCGCATCTGATCAGCTTTTATTTAAACATTTTTTAACTTGGGTTAAAACATCAAACATGCTGTGTGATGCACAAACATCGTTTTGTACTTTAAAGCCTTGCGAAGCAATCTACATATGTTGTCCCCTACCACCGAAAACAATATGAAGCAGGAATGTGAAAATCGAACTGTGCAGCAATTATTCTAGCTGTCTTGTTAATTTTATTTTTGTTCCACACCACTTTTCAGAATTTCAAGATAGTGGATGTAATGTGTTTGAAGCTTGGACTGAGTGTTAAGTAATGTTAAGTAATTATAATTTCATCACCCTGACCTATTTTTGCTGTGTTGCTACAGTCAGATGCAAAGACTGGGTGCAGCAGAGGGTGAGGAGAGAAGATCTGCTGCAGAAAGATGCTAAACTACTGTACAAGTCTGGCTACTACCTGTGCAGTGACCATTTTGAAGACTCCCAGTTTATGAACGCCACAGAGAGAAATAAGCTGATATGGTGTGCTGTGCCTTCAATCTTCAATGTGCCAAATCCACCACCAACTGTCACTTCAACCAGGCGACCACCTGCAAAGAGGGCTGTGGCACCAGATCTACACATTTCAGCTGCTAAGAAACCCAAAGTGTCAGGTGTGTTTTGTGTGAGCATGTTTATTGCAGTGTATGGCTAAAGTAAGTGTAATTTGTAGTCTTATATATGCAAAAATATGTTTTTGGTTTCAACATTGTACATATAGGCCTAAATATATTTGCATTGATCTATTGCTTGTTACAGAATGTTTCTTTTATTCCTAATAAGGAAATAAGTAGTAGTAGTAGTAGTAGTAGTAGTAGTAGTAGTAGTAGTAGTAGTAGTAGTAGTAGTAGTATGTTGAGGACAAAACAGGCCCTCTGGCCTTTCTGAATGTCCCGTCTTTCATATGATTTACATGGGTCTGATAGTGCATGCAATTTTCCTGAACGCATTACCGTTCATCAAAGTAAAAGAACACTTTTTTGTACTTAGGCAGCTCATCCAACTGGTTTTTGAAAGAGTTAATTGAAGGTGCATTCTTAAGAGAAATGGGTAGTTCGTTCCAGTTAGTAACAACACGATTGGAAAAAGAAAGCTTTTTAGTGTTAGTTCTGCAGTGGTTTACAAATATCTTCCCCTCCGCGTTTCGCGTTGAATTACAACTAGGTGTTGAGAAAAAGTCAGTCCAGTACAAACCGTCAATTTTATGGTACATTTTAAAAGTTTGAATCAAGTCTCCTCTCACTCTTCGTCCATACAAGGAGTGTAAATCTAGATACTTAAGCCTAAGGAAACAATAAGGAAACATTGTTGCACATGTGAATACTTACAACAATGGTTTATACATAATTTAATGGTTGGTGTAAAGGAATGCCATTTTGTGGTATAATTGGTTTACATACCACACTGATAGTGTCTCTAGATCTCTTCATAGGTTACTGTCATTGACAGGAATAGTGATAGATCTGTTAAAAGGTTACTGACAGGAATAGTGATAGATTTATTCAAAGGTTACTGCCATATACAGGAATAGTGTATAAATGTGTTCATAGGATACTGTCATTGACAGGCATGCAGCAAGTGAACAGAAAACAGTGTTCGTCAGTTTTCTTCCAACTACTCACCACTGCTGTTTTACATATCTAACCTAATTAAATAATTAATTGCTTTGTTATATATATTCATTGTAGGTAACAGAGCTCTGGAGATAAGGTTCTAAAGTTAATCTGTGTCCGCTTGTTTTGTTATAATGATGATGTTGATGATTGTTGATGGTTGCTGTTATTGTAATTAATATTGTTGAACACTATTATTTTATATTTATTAAATTGTTTAATGCCTGAAAATGTACGATTAGTATAATATCAATATATCTAGGACATGTATGTTTATTTTGGGCATTATTAAGATAACATTTGATGATTATAAAATGTACAGTCAAAAACTGTGTGTCCTTAGGCGTAATTGTAAAGCTTATTTTATTTCTCTCTAATGATTCCTTTCAGAGTAAGCCAGAAAGAAACAAAAAAACAAAAGAAAAGTGAGTGTTAAACACAACTCAGCTAGACAATCAGTAAGCCACATGTATACACTCATTGCATTTAGTTTTCAGTTTTTGTAATATGCAGGTAAGTGCTTGCTAAAAAAATTTATTTTTTTAAAAAATAATAATTATTATTGTTGTGTTTTTTCTACTTAAAATAATGTTCCTTCTCTTTTCCTTATGTTTATGTATACATGTATAATATATTATTAATCATCAATTTCTTTGACTTTGCTCGTCTGTTCGATGCACATTGCGATTAGGGCCTGTGGCCCATAACACCAAAATATTGTCATTTGTTGGTGTGTTTCATGTTAACATTTAGTTGCATTTTATCTATAAACAATGTGTTTAGTGTGTCTGGCGCGAGACTTAAATACAATGTACTTAGGCAACTTTGTAGAGTTAGAACGTGTGCGAACTAATGCTTACTATTTAAATAAAAATGCTTGCGATTAAGAATTATAATGAAGCTCAAAGTCTGGAGTTATTGGGTTTGTGTGTTTGTGCGTGTGTGTGTGTGTGTGTGTGTGTGTTCTTTTTTTCTTCTCCTTACACCCATCCCAAAGACTCACACAAATAAAAATAAAATAAACAACAATATTATCTTTAGCACAAACATGCTCTGAATGCCCATATTATTTTACACTTTGCATTCATTCACAATGTGCCAGTTGTTTAGGGCTAATAATTGTATGTATGTGAGTGTGGCTAGTACACAAAACAATCAGAGGAAATCAATAATAATTATAATAACTTTTTAATATCGTAAGCTTGCCAGGTGTAAAATAGGCTACAAGCACAAATCGCAGTTATTAAAAACAAAAATAATTTTAAAAAAAATTGTATGTATCCATTTTTTAATAGTAATAGCATGCACATAAAATCATACTATAATAATAATAAACTAACATACACTGAGCATATGGCATTACAAGACAGTCACCTCACCATGGCATTACAAGACAGTCACCTCACAATGGCATTACAAGACAGTCACTTCACCATGGCATTACAAGACAGTCAGTTACCTCTCCATGGCATTACAAGACAGTCACCTCACCATGACATTACAAGACAGTCACCTCACCATGGCATTACAAGACAGTCAGCCACCTCACCATGGCATTGCAAGACAGTCACCTCACCATGGCATTACAAGACAGTCACCTCACCATGGCATTACAAGACACTCAGTCACCTCACAATGGCATTACAAGACAGTCAGTCACCTCACCAGGACATTACAAGACAGACACCTCACCATGGCATTACAAGACAGTCAGTCACCTCACCTTGGCATTACAAAAGAGTCAGTTACCTCACCATGGCATTACAAGTCAGTCACCTCACCATGGCATTACAAGACAATCACCTCACCATGGCATTACAAGACAGTCACCTCACTATGGCATTACAAGACAGTCACCTCACTATGGCATTACAAGACAGTCACCTCACCATGGCATTACAAGACAGTCACCTCACCATGGCATTACAAGACAGTCAGTTACCTCACCATGGCATTACAAGACAGTCAGTTACCTCACCATGGCATTACAAGACAGTCACCTCACCATGGCATTACAAGACAGTCAGGCATTCACCATGGCATTACAAGACAGTCATTCACCATGGCATTACAAGACAGTCACCTCCCCATGGCATTATAAGACAGTCACCTCACCATGGCATTACAAGACAGTCACCTCACCATGGCATTACAAGACAGTCACCTCACCATGGCATTACAAGAAAGTCACCTCACCATGGCATTACAAGACAGTCACCTCACCATGGCATTACAAGACAGTCACCTCACCATGGCATTACAAGACAGTCAGTCATTCACCATGGCATTACAAGACAGTCATTCACCATGGCATTACAAGACAGTCATTCACCATGGGGTGTCGGATAGTGCAGTGGTTGGAGCACTCGCTACTGTGTCGAAAGTGAAGCACCGTCCGGTGCGGTTAGCACTTGGATGGGTGACCGCTAAGGTGTGAAGCGACAAACAACAACGCCCCCAGTTGACTCAACTGTGATTGAGTACCTACTCTCTTGAGGGTGGGGAAGGTAAAGCAGCGAGGGAGAGAGTTGGGCATCACCCTCATTACGCTGGCCCAAGATAAGTGTGATCTCCAACATCACGCTCCCCTACGGCCACAAGGCTATGGGACTACCTTTACCTTTTACCTTTACCATTCACCATGGCATTACAAGACAGTCATTCACCATGGCATTACAAGACAGTCAGTTACCTCACCATGGCATTACAAGACAGTCACCTCACCATGGAATTGCAAAATTACAAGGCAGTGTGATGCTGTCCACTTTTAATAGGAAATGTTCAGTGGGAATACAGAGTTGATAGTTTCCTTTTTTACAGGGCTTAACCTTTGTACTTCCTATTTCCTTTTTACCCACACTCCCCTCCCCTCCGCCCCCTCCCCCAAAAAAAAAGCGCTGTAAGCATGTTTTCGGGCGTGGAGGTTTTTATGCGCTGTATAAGTTGTCATTCGTTCATTCATACAGAACTCTCTCTCTCTCTCTCTCTCTCTCTCTCTCTCTCTCTCTCTCTCTCTCTCTCTCTCTCTCTCTCTCTCTCTCTCTCTCATTTGTCTCCGTGCTGTACATGCATTGTGTTAGTAGAAATGTCAGTGTGAATATAAATATATATCCTATCCTATCCTGTCCCATAACCCGAAGGTCGTAGGGGCACCACAGATGATCGTTTAACCAGCATACTCCATCTTTCTCTGTCCTCAGCAGCCCTCATGGCTTCGCTCAGTGTCAAACCAGTCCATTCTCGAATGTTGTCCTCCCACCTCTTTTTCGGTCTCCCCCTTCTTCTACCCCCTTCTTCTATAAATATGTATATATATATATATATATATATATATATATATATATATATATATATATATATATATATATATATATATATATATATATATATATATATATATATATATATATATATATATATATATATATATATATATATATATATATATATATATATATATATATATATAACCAAGAACTTGGCCGGGTTCCCGGATCCAAAGCCGGGTACCCAAATGACCGGTTGGAGACTTTGTAAGCCTGGTTTGTGGGTACTTGTATAAGCCCTATATATATATATATATATATATATATATATATATATATATATATATATATATATATATATATATATATATATATATATATATATATATATATATATATATATATATATATATATATATATATATATATTCTGTGACATCATTCATTCCATCTCAGTGATATTCATGTTATTATGTTGTGTGTGAAAGATCGGAAATAGTGAAACATCAAAAACTCAGCGAAACAGTGCGGTCTTCTAAAATGGATGAGTAGATGTATTTTAGGTCTGTGTTGTTGATGTGCTTTACGTACATTTAACGGGTCACGTGACACACACCAGCATTTAACCCATTACCACTTTCTTGCTAGTTCTCAATATTGTTTTGAAAATATGTCTCACTTGTTTAATTGGTTGTTTTTTTTTTTAAAGCATATATATTTTCTATGTGTCAGATCCCAGAGAACGCAGAACAGTGGGTAAGAAAGCACATGTTCTTGGTGCGGGTACTGCTGGGCGAGCACTACGTCAACAAAATCCGACAGAAGCACGTATGTCGGAAGGCGCCTTGCAGGTATTGTAACCTTACAACTAAGCCTACTGTGACGCTGTTTTTATTATCACAACTTTGTGTCTTAGTTGCCTTCACTCAATCATTGTTATAAAAATACTGCTTGGATGCCGTACACGCTCCTTTTTCTTAGGAGAGCTCAACGCCCAGCGATCTGTAGCAGCGTACACTCTCACTATCTACATAAACGTTGCAACTGCAAACTAATAGAACTTTCTATTTTTTTATTGTTAATTTACCCCCTCATTTCGCCCAACTAAAAAAATATTTCTCACTTCCCCCACTCACTCAAATCCCCTTGCCTAAAATCACGGAGGTAAAAATAAGTAAACTGAAATCAACAAACAGCTTTAGGCTTTAGAACATTCTTAGACCTGTCATTCTCTATACGAAAGTCAAGTTTTAAACCGATTCTGTTGCAAAAGCAGGAAAATGTGTTCATTGTTTTTCGGCGACCAGAAACTTCCTCCTCCCTCCTTCCCCACTCCACACGCCCAATACCTGTACTCCCCCTGTGGGGGTGCTGGGGGTTCCGTATAAATGGCATCCGCACTTTCTGGAAATGTAGTGCTTTAAATTCCCACTGTCGCTGTCTTTCTCCTTTGTTCTTTCTCATTCTTACTCTGTTCTATCATAAGTTGTGTGTATGTTTGTGTGTGTGGAATGGAAGAGAGGAGTGGATGCGCACGTGCGCATATTTTGATTATATTGTTACATTCTGATATTATTGTTATGAAGTTATTTTGTTATACTAATTGTTATTGTTACAAGCCCCAAGGGCAGGATGTAAAAAAGCACACCCAATGCTTAATCTTTTACCCTTGTTAAATAAAATTGTTATCTTATCTTATCTTATTTATCAATCTACTATACTATCTTCTTCTTTGCTAGACCAAATATGTGTGTGTGTGTGTGTGTAAAAAAAATAAATGGGTGTAGGTGTGTGTGTGTGTGTGTGTGAGTGGGTGGGTGTATGTGGTTGTGTGTGTGGGTGTGTGGGTGTGTGTGCGTGTGTGTGGTGTGTGGGTCTGGGTGTTGGTGTGTGCGTGGGTATGTGTATGTGCGTGTATATGTGCGTGAGTCTGTGTGTGTCAGTCAAGTCAATCTTTCATGTAATATCTGTTCACACATGTAGGTGATATTAGACAATTAAAATTGAAGTTTTAAAACACTAGCCCTATTTAAAAACGAAATGTCAATCAGTTTATAAAAGTTTACCCACAGGAGATCGTGTGCTTGTGTTTGCACTATAACATGGTTATTTTTGAGGAAGTATTTTAATTCGCATTTTATTTTTGATGGTATCGCATGCAGGTTTTTTTTCTGATTGTAAATCTGCGTGATAATGATGGCGATTGTTATGACCGATATTATGCTGTGTTTTTTTTTCAAGCCTGTACTTTGGTTATATTTAGATCACCGCGGTTTGAGTCTAATGTAGTATAGCATCTTTTTATTATTATTATTATTATTATTATTATTATTATTATTATTATTATTATTATTATTATTATTATTATTATTATTATTATTGTATTTTCTGGTGTGGAGAAATTGCCATAGTTCAATAAAGTAAAGGGAAACAACCGCTATTGTCGTATTCCGAACTAGCTTCGTTAGCATTTGTTACTTCCCTTCAATAATATGTTCATTGGTACAGTATAGTATAGTATAGTATAGTATAGTATAGTATAGTATAGTATAGTATAGTATAGTATAGTATAGTATAGTATAGTATGGTATAGTATAGTATGGTATAGTATAGTATAGTATAGTATAGTATAGTATAAAATACTTTGGTACAAGGCTATAATTTTTTAGTGTCATATAACCTAAACATTTAGTAGATCATCTAACATATTGACGATACTTCAGTCTTCGTGTTTTTCAGGTATGATTTCTGCCAAACGTCGGCGAAGACCAGAAAGAAGCTGCAATTGCTTTATTTAATTTTTTAAAAATACACTTATTAGAAAGCTTTTAACACTACAAAATCATGGTAACAGAAAATGACACGAGACTCATTATTTCAAAAATGTTTGTCTTCGGCGGTGGTTGAACCCGCACCCTTCCGGATTGAAATATTTGGCATTGGAGATCCCTGCTTGCTGTTTTAAAAGCCCTGCGCTTCAGGCTACTGTCAAATGCCTCCATTTATCAACCTCGCCAGCGGTAACTTCTTCTTTCACGGTCGTGATGGATGTAGGGATGAACATCACCCAGCACTATAGTAAAGAAATAGCCATGCAATTGCTTTCATCCGTCAACCTGCATCCTTTTGCACCCGCCAAGGGTTATAACCTTTTCTTGTATAAGGCCCTCATCATCATCGTCATCATCGTCATTACCATCATCATCATCATCATCATCATCATCATCTTCATCATCATCTTCATATCGTCGTCGTCGTCATCGGAACTTACTGTCCAACTGCTGCAACCTCGGGCACGTTGCATTACTTCTAGTGTTTTTCACTTGCCAAAGATCGTTGCATATTGCAGCCTTGTATCGTTATATTCTGCTGTGTTTTTGTTTGTTTGCTTGTTTGTTTGTTTTTTAAATAGAGCTGATGATCTGAGGTGGGCGTGATCGGAGGGTCCAACCAAGACGCCATTCCTCTCCCTGTATCCTGCACTGGCAACGTGGTGTAGAATTCTCCTCTGGACCTATCGGTTTGTTGTGAAACGCAAATTTCCCCATGGACACCTAGACCTGCGAGCTCATCTTTCTCGGTTGGACCCACCCGCTGGCCGATATGAACACCACTACCACGGAGATCCTTATAACCATTGACAGCCGTTTATTCAATCAGCACTGCCAGTTTCAGGCACAGGCCTTTCATCTATGTCCCAAGAAGTCATTAAGTAGCTATGGGCGCAACCACGCAAGAAATGTTTATCCGCCTTTCAAACAAACCTTCTACAGTTCAGTCAACCAGCACTCCAGTTTTGGACACACCTTTAATCGTTGTCCCAAGAAGTAGCCAGCGGCTGATGTCGATAATTATGGATGATTGATTGATTGATTGATTGATTGATTGATTGATTGATTGATTGATGATGATGATGATGATGATGATGATGATGATGATGATGATGATGATGATGATGATGATGATGATGATGATGATGATGATGAAGGAGGTAATACACATTGCTGCGATCGGTAGAAAGTATCGCCAAAACTCCCGCTAGCAACAGGTGAAAGTATTCCCTCCATCCCTTCAAAGTATACTTTGGGCTCGCTGCTAGCCGCGGATACGAACCGCAGTACTGTTTAAAAGTGACGGAAAGAGCGGAATATTGCTACAAGAGTTCGGGTAATGGTTAGTTGTAGATCTAGCCCTAGCCCTTGCTCTAATCCTTTTGTCTACAAAAATTCTCTTTTTAAGTCCCAAAACCCATTTGCCTTCTTGGATTCTTCATGTATGAAACCGGCGTCAATAAACGGTTCGAAAAGATTCTGAAACGGTTCGTAAAATGACAGTTGACCTACAAACAAATAGAGGAGACGAAACTTTTCCGTTTATAGTCTTTCACCGTCACTGTAACTTACTGAGCATGCTGCTAACCTCTATCGCTTCAAAGTATACTTTGGGCTCGCTGTTTAAAAGTGACGGAAAGAGCGGAATATTGCTACTAGGGTTCGGGTAAGGGTTAGTTGTAGATCTATCCCTAGCCCTTGCCCTAACCCTTTTTGTCTACAAAAATGTAACTGAGCGGGCTGCTAACCTCGCCAAAATATCCCTTCAAGGGACAAGGGACATACTTTGGTCT
Organism: Oncomelania hupensis; assembly: GCA_036898135.1. NCBI lineage: Eukaryota > Metazoa > Mollusca > Gastropoda > Littorinimorpha > Pomatiopsidae > Oncomelania > Oncomelania hupensis. The sequence goes on along the minus strand of CM072527.1, from coordinate 17,177,170 downwards.
GCTGCGCAGCGTGTGCCTGAAGTATACTTTCTTTCGATCGTAGCTATGTGCAATGGGTGGATGATGATGATGATGATGATGATGATGATGATGATGATGATGATGATGATGATGATGATGATGATGATGATGATGATGATGATGATGATGATCCAACACTCCCTTTTATAACAACATGTTCAGTTGGTCGATTTGTAATTTGTAAGGACATAGACACCACCACACTGTACAGTTACCACGGGGCGTTTGACCTCAAGTCCACAGAGGCTTACTACTTTGACTTTGGCAAAGAGCCAGGGGAAGATAACTTCTTTAGAAAGATCTACCTGCAGTTCATCTTCACTTAATCATTGTGTAATGTGGTAACAAAGCCCACTTTATCATCGTGTCATGTCATAACAAAGCCCACTTTATCATTGTGTCATGTCCTAACAAAGCCCACTTTTTCATTGTGTCATGTGATAACAATGCCCACTTTATCATTGTGTCATGTGATAACAATGCCAATTTTAGTGTAAACTTGTTTTATCTAAAAATAAACAAAACCTTCGAATTGAGGATTTTTAAGTACGTTCAGGTTTTGAGCTAAGGACTGAACTGAACTAAAACCCACCATTTCTCACTTGTTATTGATGTGTTGTGTGTTATTGTCCGCTTGACGTTGTGTTGTGTGTTATTGTCCGCTTGACGTTGTGTTGTGTGTTATTGTCCGCTTGACGTTGTGTTGTGTGTTATTGTCCGCTTGACGTTGTGTTGTGTGTTATTGTCCGCTTGATGTTGTGTTGTGTGTTATTGTCCGCTTGACGTTGTGTTGTGTGTTATTGTTCGCTTGACGTTGTGTTGTGTGTTATTGTCCGCTTGACGTTGTGTTGTGTGTTATTGTCCGCTTGACGTTGTGTTGTGTGTTATTGTCCGCTTGACGTTGTGTTGTGTGTTATTGTCCGCTTGACGTTGTGTTGTGTGTTATTGTCCGCTTGACGTTGTGTTGTTGTCCGCTTGACGTTGTGTTGTGTGTTATTGTCCGCTTGACGTTGTGTTGTGTGTTATTGTCCGCTTGACGTTGTGTTGTGTGTTATTGTCCGCTTGACGTTGTGTTGTGTTGTGTGTTATTGTCCGCTTGACGTTGTGTTGTGTGTTATTGTGCGCTTGAGGTTGTGTTGTGTTGTGTGTTATTGTCCGCTTGACGTTGTGTTGTGTGTTATTGTCCGCTTGACGTTGTGTTGTGTTGTGTGTTATTGTCAGCTTGCCGTTGTGTTGTTTGTTATTGTCCGCTTGACGTTGTGTTGTTTGTTATTGTCCGCTTGTCGTTGTTTTGTGTGTCATTGTCCGCTTGGCGTTTTGTTGTGTGTTATTGTCCGCTTGACGTTGTGTTGTTTGTTATTGTCCGCTTGTCGTTGTTTTGTGTGTCATTGTCCGCTTGGCGTTTTGTTGTGTGTTATTGTCAGCTTGCCGTTGTGTTGTTTGTTATTGTCCGCTTGACGTTGTGTTGTTTGTTATTGTCCGCTTGTCGTTGTTTTGTGTGTCATTGTCCGCTTGGCGTTTTGTTGTGTGTTATTGTCAGCTTGACGTTGTGTTGTTTTGTCTATTATTGTCCGCTTGACATTGTGTTGTGTTGTGTGTTATTGTCCGCTTGACGTTGTGTTGTGTGTTATTGTCCACCTGACGTTGTGTTGTGTGTTATTGTCCACCTGACGTTGTGTTGTGTGTTATTGTCCACCTGACGTTGTGTTGTGTTGTGTGTTATTGTCCACCTGACGTTGTGTTGTGTGTTATTGTCCACCTGACGTTGTGTTGTGTGTTATTGTCCACCTGACGTTGTGTTGTGTGTTATTGTCCGCTTGACGTTGTGTTGTGTTGTGTGTTATTGTCCACCTGACGTTGTGTTGTGTGTTATTGTCCGCTTGACGTTGTGTTGTGTGTTATTGTCCGCTTGACGTTGTGTTGTGTGTTATTGTCCGCTTGACGTTGTGTTGTGTGTTATTGTCCGCTTGACGTTGTCTTGTGTTGTGTGTTATTGGCCGGTTGACGTTGTGTTGTGTTGTGTGTTATTGTCCGCTTGACGTTGTGTTGTGTGTTATTGTCCGCTTGACGTTGTGTTGTGTTGTGTGTTATTGTCCGCTTGACGTTGTGTTTTGTGTTATTGTCCGCTTGACGTTGTGTTGTGTATTATTGTCCGCTTGACATTGTGTTGTGTTGTGTGTTATTGTCCGCTTGACATTGTGTTGTGTTGTGTGTTATTGTCCGCTTGACGTGGTGTTGTGTGTTATTGTCCACCTGACGTTGTGTTGTGTTGTGTGTTATTGTCCACCTGACGTTGTGTTGTGTTGTGTGTTATTGTCTGTTTGACGTTGTGTTGTGTGTTATTGTCAGCTTGACGTTGTGTTGTGTTGTGTATTATTGTCCGCTTGACATTGTGTTGTGTGTTATTGTCCGCTTGACGTTGTGTTGTGTGTTATTGTCCGCTTGACGTTGTGTTGTGTTGTGTGTTATTGATCGCTTGACGTTGTGTTGTGTGTTATTGTCCGCTTGACGTTGTGTTGTGTGTTATTGTCCGCTTGACGTTGTGTTGTGTGTTATTGTCCACCTGACGTTGTGTTGTGTGTTATTGTCTGTTTGACGTTGTGTTGTGTGTTATTGTCCGCTTGACGTTGTGTCGTGTTGTATGTTATTGTCCGCTTGACGTTGTGTTGTGTTGTGTGTATTGTCCGCTTGACGTTGTGTTGGTTGGTCTTGTTTTCGCCCGAACTAGCTCTTTTTAATTTTTTTAAAAAAGTGTATTTATCAATTTGCTTCCCATTATTTTTTTAACTTCCAAACAATTCTGACTTCGGTTAGTATTTTTGTTTCGTTCTGTTCAGCTATTACCCATCGTCCTGGCCTCCATACTGATGAACGCCGTGTTCCTGCTGCACATAGATTCAGGAGACAAGATGGGCTACGCCCTCATTGTTATACTGTCTTACGTAGTATTCCTGACCTGGGTCACATACAGTCTGCCTCCAGTATCCACTGATACATCCACGCTGCGTCAGTTTTGACACAATTCACTTTTAAAAAAAAAAAGTTGTTATATACAGTTAAACATATACAAATTTAATTAAAATAAAAAATATATTTAAAAAATTATGTAGTAGTTATTATACGGTTATTATAAAACACCAAACTAACGTAAAAATTATAACACAGGGGAGACAACAAGTTTGTGTAAAACACAATCAGTAGTTGTCCCGCCTAAAGAGACAATAGTTGAGTTTAATGATGATGATGATGATGATGATGATGATGATGATGATGATGATGATGATGATGATGATGATGATGATGATGTAGTCTTGTAGAGTGCCGATTTTCCAAATTATGCTCAATGCGCTTGCAGAGAAAAGAAAACAGAACAGCCACCAGGTGCTGCAAAATAACGAATGATTAATTATGTACAAAATATTAACATTTTCAAAGAAAGTAGAGTTCATTACTGGGCTTTGGGAAACAGATGTGTCTTCAGAGATCTATTGAAGGTCTCCCCTGAATTATCCTATCCTATCCCATAACTCTGAGGTCGTTGGGGCTATACAGATGCTCGTTTAACCAGCATACTCCATCTTTCTGTCCTCAGCAACCCTGATGGTTTCGTTCAATGTCAAACCAGTCCATTCTCGAATGTTGTCCTTCCACCTTTTTTTCGGTCTTCCCTTCTTCTACCTCCTTGCACTGTGCCTTGCAGGATGGTCTTTGCAAGGCCTGATGATCTGGTGACGTGGCCGTACGATCGGAGTTTCCGCTTCTTCACCACTGTGAGCAGGTCATCGTATTGTCCAATGGCTTGTGTGATGGTCTGTTGGTGATGTGCTGGGTATAGGAAATGCCCAGAAGTCTTCTGTAGCACCTCATCTCCATGCTTTGTATTATTCGTTGTAGATCTGCTGTGAGTGTCCATGTTTCGCAAGCGTATAGGAAGATGAAGATGACAAGGGAGCGCAGCAGCCTTACCTTGGAATGTAGACTGATGGTCTTGTCTTTCCAAATGGGCTTCAACGTTGCCAGGGCAGCAGTTGTTTGTGCGATCCTGAAACCCCAATGTCTTTTTGTTGGTATTGCCTGTTTTGACACTAGCTAACCGGAGACGGCATTGAGAAGCCGAACGCAAACTGCGCTGAGGTAACTGACGAGAAATAATATCTTGGAGATACTATGGGCCAGCATCGTTGAGGCAGTTATAGGTGAGACTGAGGATTTTGTGCTCAATACGTCTTTCCACCGGGAGCCAATGAAGGTCACTCAAGGCAGGAGTAATGTGTTCAGTCTTCCTCTTCCGTGCAACAATCCTAGCTGCAGTTTTCTGAACTCGCTGCAGTGTTTGAAGCTCGCACTTTGATGTACCCCAGACTACTCCTTAGATGCCACCCTCCAGGGAGTAATCCAATGCTATGAAAAGATCTATCTCCCGGTCCCCTTCATATTACACAACAAAAATAGTGCTAGTTATGTTAATACATAGAATTGCTGTCCAGTTTTACGAATGTAGCCTTGTTTTACCATAAGAAAGAGGGCTCTGTTGTTTTTATTATTTTATTTTTTAAATAAACTCGAAAGCTTGGTTTTAAACTGAAGACTCGTTGTATTTGTAGTTAGTTATGTTTTATATTTTACTGCATTTATTTTACTGCTATTTCAAATTGCGTATTTATTTATTTTCTTTCTCTACCACCAGAGGTGTACCTGGCCCTAGTGCTGTGTCTGGGTGTCTTGGCCACACAGTTGACCAACTGGGTGATGCTTTTGCATCACTGAGCTCCTTCAAGACCCATGGGGGTTTTATAACAGGGTCTGGCTCCAAAGTGCTCGTGCCATCCTTCTTCTTCGTCCACTGCAAGACGTTCACCACCATTTTTTGTCTCTTCTTCTCCTTCGCCTTTTTTATCTTCTTTATCGTCCTCTTCGTACACCTATTTGCAAGCCCAATGTTGCCTCAATGACTGCGATATATATAAACTATTGTGCATGTGCCTCGTGGCAAAATGTGGCCTATTTCTTGTGTACTTTATATCCCTTGGCACTAAAGTATCTGAATCTGAATTGCCTTGAATGAACAGAAAAGTGTGTGGTTTAGGCCTAAGTAGCCAACAATAATTCAATAATAAATACCATAATAATCGTGACATAATTTAATTGTATACTATACAAAATGTTCTGTTTCACTCGATGACATGTCCTTCTCTGTATTTAAAAAAAATTAACTCACTGAAATATCTATAACTGTTTGTTCCACTAACTAAAATCTTCATACTTTCACGTCTGTTCACAGATGAAGACGATCCATCTTGTGAACCCGATAGCGGAAGTAAGACCAAAGTGTCACCATTGACCCCCAAAACCAAGTCCGGCCTCAGATTGACCACTGTTGAGGAAAATAATTTAAAGATGGCGGCCGACGCTGCAGAGCATGGCGCCAAAGGCGGGGAAGTGGAGACTACACGAACGTACAGTTGGAAGGAGTTAGCGGTCGTGTTGGACAATTTCTGCCTCTTTGTGTTTGGCTTCGTCCTCGTCATTTTGACATCGATCATTATAGTGATGCTTTACGCTATCTACTGAGGGCAATATTAAAATCAGACTTATAGTAACCGCCAGTGGTACTGACAACCCGAAACATTAGCCTTTGTTGCATTGTTTTAGGGGTTTGATATTTAATTATTCCAATTCTATAACTTTATTAGAAATCAGAGCTGCAATTTTGGTATATTGTCATCTGTCCATTAGAACGGAAGGAGATTTTATTTCTACCAAATATTTTCAAATCAATTGGTTTTGTTTATTTTTTTAATTTCCAGACTGATCAGGAAATACTTTGAAACTGTCAGGGAGAATCAAAACGAGCCAAATGTCGGTCTGTCGGTCGGTTCCTTTGAAAGCCATATCTCGAGAACAACTGAACGGATTTTGACCCAACTTCATGGGAAAAATACCTAGGTCAGTGGCCTTGCCTTCTGTGCCATCATAGTTGCTCTACCTCAAAGATCAAGGTCAGTGGAGTCATTTTTTTGCCTAACATGTTTCGCTCAATTTCTCAAAAACGGAATTTGGTATATAAGTATCTGCCACCATGGGTCATCCTTCAGTAGCAGGCAGGTTGTCGATCAGTCCGTCGCTTCCAATGTTCCTTTCTTTTCTTCTTTTTTTTGTGGGGGGGGGGGGGGGGGGGGGCGGAGGGGAGTTGGAGGAAATATGGGGTGTTAAAACACACTTGTTGCCTTATCTTAAAGAAGAACTGAACCCAAATTTATCATTTTTACTTTGTGAATACTTTAATTACTTCTGCGTATACGGGGAGCGCAGTTGGCTCAATGGTGTGTGCAACGGCAAAATAATTAAATTAATTATTGAATGTAAAGCGATAACATTGCAGACCGTAATTATTGAATGTAAAGTGATAACATTGCAGACCGTTATTATTGTCAAGCGATAACATTGCAGACTGTAATTATTGAATGTCAAGCGATAACATTGCAGACCGTAAATATAGAATGTCAAGCGATAACATTGCAGACTGTAATTATTGAATGTCAAGCGCTAACATTGCAGACCGTAAATATTGAATGTCAAGCGATAACATTGCAGATCGTAATTATTGAATGTCTAGCGATAACATTGCAGACCACAAATATTGAATGTCAAGCGATAACATTGCAGACCGTAATTATTGAATGTCAAGCGCTAACATTGCAGACCGTAATTATTGAATGTCAAGCGATAACATTGCAGACCGTAAATATTGAATGTCAAGCGATAACATTGCAGACCGTAATTATTGAATGTCAAGCAATAACATTGCAGACCGTAATTATTGAATGTCAAGCGCTAACATTGCAGACCGTAATTATTGAATGTCAAGCGATAACATTGCATACTGTAATTATTGAATGTCAAGCGATAATATTGCAGACCGTACAGATAGTGGTTCGAACTCCCGTTGACGGCCTGGAGCTTCGACAGAACAATGAGGTGACCCTGGGACACAGTTGGCTCAGTGGTTTACTCATGCAATAGAGTGACTATTCATGCTAAAATTTTGTTGTGCAAATCCTATTAAACATATTAAAGATCAATGTAAGCTTATACATAACTTTTTATATTATATTTCGTTATCCCTATTTTATCAGACATGTTTATAATTAGTTTTTCTATATAATTATATTTTAAGCGACGTATTTTCCGTATTTGATAATAGAAACTAATTTTTTATTATCAAATACGGAAAATATGTGGCTTAAAATAGTATTTATAGTTTTGATTGGCTGAACTAATAGGATATGGAAAATCCTATTGACGGATTTCATTTATAATAATATAAGTTTTCTGTATTTTTCATAATTGTACAGCAGAGATTATTTTGTATGAACATGTGGCAGTCATGTTTTATGCATATGTATGTATGTTTGCAAGTGTGTGTTAATGTATGACGAATAATAGGAGATACATTTAGACAAGTCTATTGAATAATTATGATTGTTTTTTTTTATGGGACGTAATTATGTATGGTAAAAAAAATGATTGAGTTATTTCCCTTTTCATTTTCACGTGATTTTGGTCTGGGCATTTTGATTACATTACATTACATGATTATTGCTTTAGGTCCAGCGGACTCTTCCGAGCCAAATCAGGACGGGACAACCCCTGATCCGCATAAAAGATATGCTGAAACAACCCTAGTGGTAAAACTGAAAGCTCTCCACCAGCCAGTCACTTTACAATAAAGACATCCCACGCCAGGGACGCTGAGGCTGTACTCTAATTTATCGAACCCCCGTTTACAAAAACAAAATAGAATACAAACATCATTATAAATTATCAACAAAACACATACATATAAAATGCCTACATTGCTAAATAATATCATCATAGGAAGCCCTAGTGACCACCTGGCAGAAAGCGTCCAATATTCCCAAGCTGATCCAACACACCTCATACACAAATAAGGAGTCTTGTCCCGGAAGAGTTTTCAAGAAAAAAGGTAGATGACTGGTCTAGCAAAGAAGAAGTTAGTATAGCTGATTGATAGAACAGAGAAGGAATGAGAAAGAACAAATGAGAAAGACAGCCCAGAAAGTGGGGATACTATTTATACTGAAACCCCCGGCACCCCAACGTGGGACCGGGTAGCTCAGTTGGTAAGAGCGTCTTGCTAGTAACCGAAAGGTCGCTGGTTCGAATCCCGGATTGGTCAACGTGTGATCATATTATTTTCCCCTTTACCAACAACTGGCCCGCTGGTGTCAGTATAAATCGGTCCAGTAGTCACCTATATGCGAAAGTGTCGTGTGACTATAATCTACATACAAACAAACAAACCCCAACGGGGGTACGCATTTTGATGCATATTTGAAATGCATTCACTAGTAATTATCACTCTTTCATGGTATTTTGTTGGTAACGGACGTATTTTTGCCAAGCTCACAGTTTGTGCAACCGCTTTGTATTTTGGAAATACTTTGTAAGAAGGGAACCCCTCGTGGGTTTGGGTGCGTAGTAGAGTGGCAGGTGAGATGAGGAAGGAGGGAGATGAAGATGGAAGTAAACAAAACCACAAGGCAATGTCGGTAGGTTGCAACAGTTCGCTATTGATTTGAACCAAATCCTCCAACTAAAGGAACCATAGAAGAAAACCTCTGAAACAATAAAATAATACAATGGTATAAGTTAAATGAAAATTAAAACATTCGAATAGTTAAACCCTTACTACAATTTCAAATGCAAACGAAAAGGTAGGCATAACATGTTATCAATATTCCAGAAATAAATACTTTGAGCCACCATTATAATACATAATTCCGTACATCATTGCTCATATCAAAATGACATGATAAACACTGTACTTATTTAATATTGAAATATAAATAATATTATCATGAACAAGAATAACCGAATAGTCAAAGTAGATATATTCAAAGTAACACTAAACATAACAGTGAATGAAGTTGTCACTGGTACATTCATATGGCTCAACATTCTTTACTAAAAAAAATGGCAACAACTATTCATAGCAAATAATATATTGTAGCGGAAAGGGAGACTGTCATGAATTGGCTAGTTTAACTCTGCCCAGTGACTATTTAGCCATGTGTAGTACTTGTAACTTTAGAAGTTAGACTATAACACAGCAGCAATTAAATTACACAGCAGACCACACACAGCGAGCGAGCCACCCACATCGCAGTGAGTCAGCCCTTGAGTTTTGAATCGGACCGTTTTAACCAATCAGAGCAGGCTCAGTGGGTAGAGCAGTTTTGACTGTGTCAGAACCTAAGACAGTTTGAATCAGTCGTGTGTGAGACGAGGTAGAGGCAACATCTCCACAGCTAGAGAAATCTCTACACTCATAGACCAGGAAGCAGGACTTAGGAATCTTAGAATTCTCTCAAGTCATCACGGGCCTGAACTTGTCAGACAGGTAAATGAACACCCTTCTGTTTCATCGTGATATATTTATATTATTGTTGAAATTATGTTTGTGGAATTTGCTATGCATAAATGTGAATTGTTAATCCGAATTTGCCGTACCACGTGGAAGAGCCGAGCACGAGGCGAAACACAACCGGTTGCGCCGCCATGTTGTATGCTGTACGGAACCACGGTTGTTTAACTTATATGTATGTTTGCAGACCAGTGGCTGTACCACTGAATGTTTATATTATTATTAATTCTGTATGTGTATAGCTAGACACGATTGATATTTATGTATGTATAGGAATTTAGAGGGAGATTACAGCGGACCCCGGAAGTAGCAGAATGTTCGTCGCTTATGTATAGAGATGTGGAGCTATCACTGAGGGCTACTTGGCTTTCAGTGAGACGCTCTGCACAAACCGATTATTCAGGGTTGTGCAGAATTTCGTCTCTTATATTACAGACGAGCAGGCGAGCTATCCCGAGCTATCCTGGGCGCACCACTCCACAGAAACGACTAGTTGGCGGAGTATCCTCTACCGCACAAGACGGAAAGAGCGACCCGGAAAACTCCCTGTCAGACCCCACAGCGTGGCAAGGGAACCCAACTACACAACGACACAGGTGGACCAGAAGCTACCTCACAGAAGGACTTCGAACCCCCACTCATGAGTTAAGTGCATAACACGAAGGTGCACTTAAACTGATTATAACAGGACCACAGTAGTCCAACTCTTCAGAAACTGTAAAACGGACCACAGTAGTCCAAATCTACATGAAATATTATAGCAAGTGCCCGAGGAAGATATAACAGCTGCCTAGACTATCAGCGATCGAACTATTAGCAGTGACTGAGACTTTTTAAGTTAGATTAGTACTTAGAGAATCTTGTATAGAGTAGAAGAAATAAATGTGTGATTTTAACTGTTATCAAGTGGCTGGACTACATATGATTCATAGCCGTGTGAAAGCTAGTGTGACAGTAATCTTTTACCATTTTTCTATCTATTTCTGTACCCCAACCTTAACACAGAACGAGCTAAACAAATAAATTTATTAAAGTAATTCATAGGGTGACCTACTAGCAGTTCCCACCGAATAAACGTGAGGGTCCATAATTCCATTGTGCAGAGCCCATAAACCCCACGTGACACTTTAATTGGCGAGCCTAGCTAGGATCTGTGTAATAGGAATTGGGTATAACCGGATCTAAGTACAATAAAATTAAATAACAGCAGTAGTAGAATAACTTAGAATAGTGTAAGGGTATAACACTGATCAGTTGGGTGCACTATTCTTTAGTTAAAAACTTTTTTGCTTCAAATATTTTTGTGCCTGTATGTTGCATTGTTCTTTTGCAGGTTTTGCTTAAATAACTGTTGTATGCCATTTGACTCTTGTTTTATTCTATTATTGATTACGAATTTGATTGTCTTTGCATTGTTTTTATTGACTTGCAATATTGCTAGTGTTTTGGTATTCCACTTGATTCAGAGGGTGTTCATAGACACGTTTGGCAATGTCGGACCCAGTGGCCTTGAGATTGCGCTTCAAGGAATTAGGGGAAGCTTTACACTTAGCAGGGGGAGACCTAATTGCGTATATCAATGCAGAGGTAGAGAAGCAGGAGGCTAAGGCAGAGAGAGCAGCAGAGAGAGAGGCGAAGAAACTCGAAGCGGCAGAGAGAGCCGCAGAGAGAGAACAGAAAAAAGCAGAACTAGAAGCAGAGCAGAAGAAATTAGAAGCAGAGCAAAAGAAACTAGAATTAGAAGCAGCAAGAGAACAGAAGAAATTAGAATTAGAAGGAGAACAGAAGAAGGCAGCATTAGCAGCAGAGAGAGAAGCAGAAGTTAGGAGATGGGAGTATGAGCGGGCAGAAAAAGAAAAAGAAAGGGCAGAAAAAGAAAAAGAGAGGGAAGAAAAGGAAAAAGAAAGACAGCATGAGTTAGAGCTAAGAAGATTGGGATCAGGAGCTTCAAGTTCTTCCTCAACCCCTTCCCACTCAGATCAGCTAGAGGTAGCATCCAACCCTGTACAAGGAATGTCCTTTCCACTGGGAACATTCAATGAGAGAGAAGAAGGTCTAGATCTCTATTTGACTAGGTTTGAGCGTCTAGCAACAGAGTACAAACTAGATCCCACTCATTGGTCTTTTAAGCTTAGTCAAGGGCTTAGAGGAAAGGCTTATGACATCTACAGTAAGCTACCGACTGACAGAGTGACTGACTATCACAAAGTAAAAGAGGCACTCCTAACGGGATTCGAACTGACAGGAGAATGCTACCGGCAAAAGTTCCGCACCAATCGGAGAGTGAAAGGAGAGAGCTATGCGCAGTTCGCGGATCGGTTGTTCACACTCGTCGACGCATGTACGATGTGGTGCGAAGCAGTCCCGTTGCCAGCGATCGACACCAAGAAGATTGCAGATGCACTCATCGCCATCTTTACCAGAGTCGGATTCCCGGACAGCATTAGAACGGACAACGGATCTCAGTTCACCGGCCGCCTGATGCAAGACGTGTTCGAGTTGATACAAGTCCATCACATTCGCACCCCCCCATACCACCCAGCCAGCAGAACAGAGACGGTATTGCTCGTTCTGCAACAGAAACAATCACTCCACCGCAGAATGTTTCAAGTTGGCCGCACAACGTAGGGAAGAGCGCGAAAGCCGGCCAGCGCACAGAGTTCTAACTCAAAGTAGCGGTAACAAGCCACACACGATCGGAGATCACCCATCGGTGACAGACACGGTCAAGGTCAACGGAAAAGAAGCGAACTGTCTGTATGACACAGGTGCAATACGACGCGATAGTTAGCGAATCTCTTGTATCGCGCGCGGACTTGACAGACAAGACAGTCGACTTACAAGGAGCAGACTTGACGAAACCGACGACTACTTGCCCAATAGCTTGGATAGAAGTAGAGAGTAGGTACGTCACAGGACGAATCCAAGCAGCGGTTTTACAGAAACCCCTGTACGATCTAGTGCTAGGTTGTAGGTATGTGTTCTTAGGCACGCCCCCTAAAACTGTAGAGATAGCTGCAGTGCAAACCAGGGCCCAAGCTAAAACCCAACCACCCCAGCCCGAGTTCGCTCCGAATCCAGGACTCGAAGAGATCAAAACAGCACAGAAAGAAGACACCTCGATAGCGAAGTGCTTCCAGAAGCTACCCAAGGCGCACACACCCCCGCACAAGGGAGACTTCTACATGGAACAGGGAGTTCTACATCGACAAGGAGATGGAGATCACACCCAACTAGTACTACCAGCCACCCTTCGAGCCCAAGTACTAGAACTAGGCCACAGCATGCCACTCAGCGGACACATGGGAATTGGAGCCACAGTGCAGAGAATCAGCGCACACTACTATTGGCCAGGAATCACGGAGGATGTCAAGCGCTACGTGAAATCTTGCCACCAATGTCAACGATATTCCCCGCGACATCACACCGTACCAGTTACCTTAGGACCATCGGTAGTAGTCGGCGTGCCATTCCAGCAAGTCTCAGTAGACATAGTAGGACCACTGCCCATGACCAAGAAGAGGAACAGATTTCTACTCACACTCGTCGACGCATGTACGATGTGGTGCGAAGCAGTCCCGTTGCCAGCGATCGACACCAAGAAGATTGCAGATGCACTCATCGCCATCTTTACCAGAGTCGGATTCCCGGACAGCATTAGAACGGACAACGGATCTCAGTTCACCGGCCGCCTGATGCAAGACGTGTTCGAGTTGATACAAGTCCATCACATTCGCACCCCCCCATACCACCCAGCCAGCAACGGACAAGTAGAAAGACTGAATGGAACCCTTCTCACCATCCTCAGGAAAGTCGCCGACGACAATCCAGAAGCGTGGGACACCTACGTGAATGCGGCACTGTTCGCGTATAGAGAAACGCCCCATGCAGCCACAGGCTACACCCCGTCAACTTTGCTTTTCGGCAGACCTCTAGCAGGACCGCTAGAAGCCCTACGCAGAAGTTGGACGGAGGCCAAGATAGACGACACACCAAGAGGTGCCACCAAGTACGTCGCAGACCTGCAGGAAACCCTCAAAGCAACGTGGAAGAAAGCTGGTGAAGCACTGAAGAAGGCAAGAGCCCGTCAGGCGAAGTACTACAACCGCCACGCGAAGGACAGAGAACTGCAAGTCGGCGATCAAGTGCTACTCTTACTTCCAAGTGGAACCAACAAGCTGGACATCGCTTGGAGAGGACCGTACCGGGTGACTGCCAAGAAATCCAAGACAGTCTACCAAGTAGAGGTGAACGGGAGAGCCCGATACCACCACATTAATCTCCTCAAGAAGTACACGGACCGACCAGCGACCCCCAGCACTCACAACTTGTTAGCCATCGCCATCGCGGAAGAAGGAGAAAGCATGGAGACCAATGCAGTAGAGTATCCCCTGCACTCCAAAGAAACCTACAAAGACGTGATACTCAACGGAGACCTAGCCGCTAAACAACGACAGCAAGTACTACAGGTCATTCGACAACATCAGACTGTGCTCACAGACCGACCAGGGAGGACAGACCTCGTCGAAGTAACCTTAACGGTGACCGACCCAACACCCGTCCGCCAGAAGCTCTACCCGATGCCACTGTCTCAGCAGCGAGCCATCAAGGAAGAGATAGACACCTTACTGGCAGCCGGAATCATCTCAGAGTCTACTTCACCCTACAGCGCAGGCACGGTACTGTTGCGAAAACCCAACGGAGAGCATCGACTGTGCATCGACTTCAGACTCCTGAATGCGGTAACGCAGTTCCAGCCAGAGCCACTCCCGGACCAGACCGACCTATTTGCCAAGCTACAGCGAGCAAAGTACTTCTCACGCATCGACCTCAGCAAAGGATACTACCAGATACCAGTGCAACCGCAAGTCCGAAAGTACCTAGCTTTCAGCACTATGGAAGGACACTTCGAATTCAATGTACTTCCATTCGGACTCCACAACGCACCCAGCATCTTCAGCGCCATGATGCGAAAACTCCTGGCACCCCTGAGCAGCGAGCACCTACATTCGTTTATGGACGACATCCTCATCGCAACACCTACGTGGGAGGAACATGTCACGCTCCTACAACAACTACTCGCTCGCCTCAGAGACACGGGATTGACGGCAAGACCCACCAAATGTCAGATTGGATTCACAGAACTAGAATTTCTGGGACACACCATCAGTCAAGGAAGCCTGCGACCGGTAGAAAAGACTGTGAAACGCCTACTCGACGCTCCTAGGCCCAAGACCAAAAAGGAAGTACAGTCGTTTCTAGGACTCTGCGGCTTCTACCAGAAGTTCATCCCCAACTACAACAGCATCGCCGTACCTCTGACAAATGGAACCCGGAAAATCGCCCCGGACAAAGTAGTTTGGACAGCGGAATGCGAGACAGCATTCCAAACACTCAAGGACAGAATGACATCGGCGCCAGTACTCCACCTACCCGATTTGACTCAGCCATTCGTTCTTCGCACCGACGCAAGCGACTTAGGCCTCGGAGCAGTACTGCTACAGCGCGACCCCAAGAATGCGGAGACGCTATTCCCTGTCGCCTACGCCAGCAGAAAATTGAGACCCGCCGAGACCCACTACGCCACGTCGGAGAAAGAGTGTCTTGGACTAGTCTGGGCCATACAGAAATTCCAACTCTACCTGTATGGGACCCACTTCACAGTTCAGGTGGACCACCAACCACTATCGTTCCTGGCAGCCTCCAAGTCTTTGAACTCTCGCCTGATGCGATGGGCACTCACCCTTCAGGCATACTCATTCCAAATCGAGTACATCCCCGGCAAGGAAAACCACGGAGCCGACTACCTCAGTCGCCATCTCGTGGAGGACACAGCAGCTGTCGCCCACCCAACACAACTAAGGGCCACAGCACCAGAATTCGTCCCCGCCCAGTAATACCCTGTCACTAGTGTCCATAGCTACCTGGCACAGCAGTGCAGCTCAGGTAGAGCAACTTACTTAGTTTGTAAATAGGACCCTAGGATAGTGCAGTGTTAAACTAGGCTCTGTAGTAGAAAAAGGTCGAATCCAGTAGTCATCGCCTTTTTTCAGTTGAGGGAGCCTGTCATGAATTGGCTAGTTTAACTCTGCCCAGTGACTATTTAGCCATGTGTAGTACTTGTAACTTTAGAAGTTAGACTATAACACAGCAGCAATTAAATTACACAGCAGACCACACACAGCGAGCGAGCCACCCACATCGCAGTGAGTCAGCCCTTGAGTTTTGAATCGGACCGTTTTAACCAATCAGAGCAGGCTCAGTGGGTAGAGCAGTTTTGACTGTGTCAGAACCTAAGACAGTTTGAATCAGTCGTGTGTGAGACGAGGTAGAGGCAACATCTCCACAGCTAGAGAAATCTCTACACTCATAGACCAGGAAGCAGGACTTAGGAATCTTAGAATTCTCTCAAGTCATCACGGGCCTGAACTTGTCAGACAGGTAAATGAACACCCTTCTGTTTCATCGTGATATATTTATATTATTGTTGAAATTATGTTTGTGGAATTTGCTATGCATAAATGTGAATTGTTAATCCGAATTTGCCGTACCACGTGGAAGAGCCGAGCACGAGGCGAAACACGACCGGTTGCGCCGCCATGTTGTATGCTGTACGGAACCACGGTTGTTTAACTTATATGTATGTTTGCAGACCAGTGGCTGTACCACTGAATGTTTATATTATTATTAATTCTGTATGTGTATAGCTAGACACGATTGATATTTATGTATGTATAGGAATTTAGAGGGAGATTACAGCGGACCCCGGAAGTAGCAGAATGTTCGTCGCTTATGTATAGAGATGTGGAGCTATCACTGAGGGCTACTTGGCTTTCAGTGAGACGCTCTGCACAAACCGATTATTCAGGGTTGTGCAGAATTTCGTCTCTTATATTACAGACGAGCAGGCGAGCTATCCCGAGCTATCCTGGGCGCACCACTCCACAGAAACGACTAGTTGGCGGAGTATCCTCTACCGCACAAGACGGAAAGAGCGACCCGGAAAACTCCCTGTCAGACCCCACAGCGTGGCAAGGGAACCCAACTACACAACGACACAGGTGGACCAGAAGCTACCTCACAGAAGGACTTCGAACCCCCACTCATGAGTTAAGTGCATAACACGAAGGTGCACTTAAACTGATTATAACAGGACCACAGTAGTCCAACTCTTCAGAAACTGTAAATCGGACCACAGTAGTCCAAATCTACATGAAATATTATAGCAAGTGCCCGAGGAAGATATAACAGCTGCCTAGACTATCAGCGATCGAACTATTAGCAGTGACTGAGACTTTTAAAGTTAGATTAGTACTTAGAGAATCTTGTATAGAGTAGAAGAAATAAATGTGTGATTTTAACTGTTATCAAGTGGCTGGACTACATATGATTCATAGCCGTGTGAAAGCTAGTGTGACAGTAATCTTTTACCATTTTTCTATCTATTTCTGTACCCCAACCTTAACACAGAACGAGCTAAACAAATAAATTTATTAAAGTAATTCATAGGGTGACCTACTAGCAGTTCCCACCGAATAAACGTGAGGGTCCATAATTCCATTGTGCAGAGCCCATAAACCCCACGTGACAGAGACGACTGGTTGAGGCTTGGGAGAGAAATTGTCTACCGTGATTTTCTTGGTTAGACTAGCCTTGGGTGGCTCCTGCTTTGCAGAATCCTTTGAGTATGCCATTGGGTTACGCAGGACAAGGCAACACACATTTGTTCTCCCTGGCTGACCATTCGCCTGCTGCTTTTGGTGGCGAGCGGGACCACATTGTCGGCAGGCATTTTATGCAGGTCGGTGGCAGCGACTTTGCAGTAGAGTGCGTGGCACTAGTAGCCGGCAACTCGGTACTCCCAACCGTCTTCACCGCCTTGCAGGGCAAATATTTTTATGTCCCTCTTTTGAGGGATAAAATGAAAATAAGGGCTCGGATGGAGCAATGTTCTCAAGGTCGTGGCCGAGAGACGGGAGTCAAATACTCCGCTCGGCTACAATATTAATTATTACAATACAAAATGAATAACTTACCTCGTCAGTGAGACGAGAGACTTTTTTCCTATTTTTCCTTTATTTAGAGGATTTGGTTCAAATCAATAGCGAACCATTGCAACATACCTACATTGCCTTGTGCCGTGTGGTTTTGTTTCCTTCCATCTTCATCTCCATCCTTCCTCATCTCCCCTGCCACTCTCCGCACCCAAACCCACGAGGGGTTCCCTTCTTACCCCAACCCTTCAACAAACATAATTCTGATTTTGGAAATATTATCAGAGAGGAACGTCTTTTTTTTGTAGCCTTAGTGCCAGCAGCGTCTGGTCAGTCTTGTCGTAGCCTTAGTACCAGCAGCGTCTCAGATGGTGTAGTTGGAGTAGTCGTTGTCACTCAGTCAGCCAGTCAGTGTTGTCAGCTTATAGGATGTGATAGTGTTGAACTTATTTATTGTTACTTTTTCAAGTTCAAGTTTGTGCTTGTCGTTATGTTGGTTTCTTGGACCTGTTTCACACTGAATCGGGTCCGTCCCTTGTCCTATATCTGATCTCTTATTCCCTCAATAAAAAGAAATAAAGTCCTTGCCTGAACTTTACACCACACGCCTGGTCTTCGTCGACACATGCAACCCACATGTGTGTGCGTGAATGACTCTGCTTTCTATCACCATACCACACACACCCACTTTACACTCACACAGGCAAGAAGACCTGAATTTTTGAATGTCAAGCGATAACATTTGTAGCCTGTGCTTGCAGTGGTGCAAAGCCCGTTCACGGCCTGCAGTTGAAAACACTATAATTATAAAACGTGAAATAATAAATGATTCTGAATAACTGTGCCCCTACTCCTTCGGAGGAGAGTATAAACTGTGCACGCACATTTATTTATTTATAATTTTATTTATTTATAATTTTATTTATTTAGTTAGTTATCTATATAGGTGTTTTTCTATTTATTAATTTTATATGTTTTTCAGTGACGATTTTCAACTTTATGTTATAACAATAATTTATTTAAGTGGTTTTGGATTTGTATATGTACCCAGAGATTTCCTTGTAATGATTTTAAGGGCAATAAAGGATTGTGTGTTCTACATTGTAAATCAGCACTGCCTTTGCTTAAAAGTTGTAAATCTGTTGTGGGTTGTAAAGGTAATGAAATTCAGTTCAGACACCCATTCAGTCCCTTTACAGCGTGTTGCATATAACATGATTAACCGTGTCAAACCTAGCATCGTAAATTCTGTCCCTTTGAAATACTGATCGTAAACTTCTATCTGTCGTCAGCGACCTGCTGGTTCAATGTCACAGGCTTGCTGCGCCAACGCTACAAGACGAGCGCGAAGAGAGTCTACCAGCTTGGCGTCCTTCTTGTGGCGATATTTCTCCATCAGCATGTTGTAGGTGTACAGGAAAGGGTTGAGAGCGGAGTTGAGCGGCAGCACGAAGATGGCTATGGCCACGTTGACTTCGCCAGGCACCGGTGTCCCAGTGAAGGCTGCCAAACCCAACACCCCGATGGGGAACCAGCAGAGAAAGTCTGACACCACTACCGTGATCAGACGACGAGCGATGGTTAGGTTTTGTGACGTGTTGGCCGTCTCTGTGTGAGAAGCGGCCATGGAATTAGATCGAATGGACCAGTAGATGACCAACTGTCCAGCAGCTATCAGAAGAAAGAGCGTGAAATTGAAGACGATCACAACTCCAAATGAATAATATTTCCCCAGAACGTCTCGTCGTGTCACAGGTAAGGGGATGCAGATGCCAGTCTGGCTGTAGAAATTCCAGTGTGACAGGCCCGGAAGCAGGGGCACAGCGGCCAGGACAACACCCACCATCCAGGCAACAGCTGAGGCTACCACAGCCGACTTGCCTCTGAATCTTATGATGCCGAAGGGAAAGCGTAGTACGATGAACCTGTCCAGGGTGATGAGGCAGATCATAAAAGCCGACACTTCGCTAGACAACAGACCTATATACCCCGCCACTGTGCACATCGCGCTGGCTTTCCACGCCTTCTCGTACCACATGTATTTATTGCGGTACACATAGTCAGTCGTGCCGATCACCGCCAGGTACAGGCCCATGAGAAAGTCAGAGAAGCATAGGTTAGTCACGAAGACGTTGTATCCTTGTTTGAACATCTTTCTGCGATGCAGCAGAAATTTCACCGCCAAGCTGGCCACATTACCCACCAAAGACATTAAGCCGATAATCCACAGAAAAGCCCGGTAAAAGTTGGAATGCAATAAATCTTGGCAAGAAGAGATCTCGTCTTTGGTGGCGAAACAGTTGTCTGTGTTAAATGACGCCGGCAGGTTGGCCTTACAACATAGTTTGTAGTTCTGGGCGTAAACTTCATTAAGCTCACTCAGACCTTGAAACAGATCAAAAGGAAAGTCCTCTACCCCACAACCTCTTAAGTCTAGCACGACGAGCTTTGTCAGATAGGAAAAGCCACTATCGCTGATGACATTCACGCCGCTATGGGACAGATTTAAACGTTGCAAAGACGGGACAGTCATCAGCCACTCGCTGTTAAATTCGTGCATAAGGGTGTCTGACGCATCGAAATGTAGCAGGGAGTCATGAATCACTTCAGTGTCGGATTCCACCAACTTCACCAAAGGGTTTCCCCTTAAGTACAAGTAGCGGAGGTTTGGCAGAGCGTCAAGGTGATGCAAATGAAATTCTGTAAGATAGTTATCACTTAGGTCCAGAAGATGCAGGTTCAGGAGGTGTAATGTCTGCCAGCCTATAAGCTTGTTGCCTGCAAGATTCAGATAGATCAGGTAAAATGTGTCCGACAATTCTGCCGGCAAGAGGTTAGAGCGTGAAGCATCCAAGTACCTGAGGTCAGAGTAGCTCCTTGCCGAAAATGGCTGGTAGCAGGTAAACGACAGACCCTCACAGCGACAGGCTGCGGGACATGTGGCATTACACAGCAACTCGTCATCCCGCTCTGGGCACTGGGGCCAGCCGTCACACAAATGGCTGACGTGGAGACACACAGTGGATGAACGACAACGGTAATAGCCCTGACAATCAACGTCTTGGCAACCCCTTTCGTCTTCCCCCTCCGGACAGTCCTTGACACCGTTACACCTGAGATAGACTGGCATGCAGTAGACGTCGTCGCCAGGGCATCGAAAGTGAGTGTCTGGACAGGTTAAATTCCCATGACTCATGGCTTCCGTATTGTAGTCGCCAAGTCCGTCCATGTGAATGATAACCGGGGGCGGATCCCTGAAGCGTTGGAACAGGACATTATTATCCAGTCCATAGTTTCCACAAATACTTTCGTCACTCCCATCAATGCAATCCTCCCGTTTGTCACACACAGAGCCCATGTTCACCTGTTGTCCACTGCTGCATCTTCACATTGGAAATCAATGCCAAAAATATAGTCAAACATATAAAAGTCACCAGAATATAAAACATAAAACAATACTATGTTTATATATATATATATATATATATATATATATATATATATATATATATATAGAGAGAGAGAGAGAGAGAGAGAGAGAGAGAGAGAGAGAGAGAGAGAGAGAGAGAGAGAGAGAGAGAGAGAGAGATCTTACTGATCTTCTAACTGTCTACTCACCCTCTCGACAGCTTCGCTCCCCTGCAGATACGCGCATTTTTTTCTCTTCCCAAGACACGCACTAAGACATATGGTGAACGATCTTTCTCTTTCTGTGCTCCTAAACAATGGAATTCTCTCCCATCACACATCCGCAACATACCGACCACCCAGGCCTTCAAAAACGCACTCAAGACCCACCTCTTCAAACTGTACTATCCTGATTGACTCTCACCCTCCAACCGATGACGGATGCCGGCTGGGAGCCGTCCATGGCTTGACATGTAAACTGTCTGTACATTTATACTTTTGCATTAATTTCTACATTATTTTACTGATAAGATTTTATTTCTGCAACCGGGAGGAGGCGGGTCTCGTCTTTTTATCCGATCATTGTATTAATTAATCATTCTCACATTCTCACCCTCCGACCGATGACGGGTGCCGGCTGAGTGCTGTCCATGGCTTGACATGTAAATAGTCTGTACATTTATACGTTTGCGTTAATTTCTACATTATTTTACTGATAGGTCTTGTCTTTTTATCCGATCATTGTATTAATTAATAATTGTTAGATGCAATACATTTTTAATGACATTTTAAATTTGTCTGGTGAATTCTCAGATCTTATTATCTTATTATTATCTAATATGCCATTCGTATTTTATAATTAATACTTTTTATTATGGATGTGAAGTGTATTGCATATGTTATGTTCCCTTGTATGCTTTTCGAATGTGGTTGGTGTGAATGCTTGCATACTTAGTTTTTATTGCTCCTATATCTGTTCTGATCGGTGTACTATCTTATCTAATATATACCTTATGTTAAGTGCGGTGAGTTCAGCTGGGGTACCGCACTATATAATCCTAATTTATTATTATTATTATTATTATTATTATTATTATTATTATTATTATTATTATTATTATTATTATTATTATTATTATTATTATTATTATATCGAGGTATTAAACACACACACACACAGACACACACAAACGTACACCTATATATGTTTAGTGCCTTGAAACTTTAATTTCAGGTTCCTACATAATATTTTTTTTCCAAACAACAAACAGCATTATGAATCGTACTGAGTTTGCCTTTCTTGTTTCAAAATGCAAGCGAGTTTTTGGGAAATTGTTTCAATACTTCAAATATTATCATAGAATATAACATTGATGGATTTTATTACAACTCGTCAAGCCAGACTAGCACATACCTGAATCCCTTGTCAACTTTCTGGTACTGACAGTAAGTCTCATCCGACCCGTCTTTGCAGTCACGTCTGAAGTCACACACCAGAGTGTAGGGAATAGTTTCTGGCTGCAAGTCGCATTCAAACATCTTCATGGTGGAACTTTCTTCTATGGCCGTAACTTTAGCAGTGGTCGCCCCTGAAGTAAGCGGATAATTAATCTGCGGTTCAACGCCGCTGGCAGGTACGGGCAGTTTACAGACAGTAGGGTAGTCACTCGTGCCACAGTGACTCCGGGGATCGCAGGCGAGAAAACGGTGGGTGTAATGGCCTTTGGGGCAACGGGCGAGCGACGTTGGGACATCGGCACCTCTTAACGTGTTGATCCGTTTGAATCGTACAACTTCTGCCACTATAGCTTCCTCTGTAGAATTAACTAGGTGTTCACACAGAAACAGGCCGCAGTGAACCAATGGTTCATTGTAGCATTCATTATAACACAGCACGGCGAAAGGTTGATTAAGAACATTGCCGCACCAGTCGCCATTGGGGGTCACGTTTGGACTTAGGGATGCACATGCAAATGCATTAAAGTAGTAACTTGTGGTTCCATCCAACCAACTCCAGCGTGTCCTTGGCGACAGAATCAATACAATCCTCTTAGGTCCATATTTTCTTCATAATGCGTATGACGAGTCTCCATAAATTTAAGTAACAATATAACATTTTACATATGATTGTCAGATCCATCCAACGCAAATTAAAACAAGTAATGACTAAAAAATTAAATCATCCTCAGCTAACCGGAAGTATGTTGACGTCGCTGTAAAGTTGTATTGCTAGCTGACTACACGTGGTAACCACTCCATCCCTAAGGGACACCTTCTCGGCAGTTGAGGGTAACAGATTTGTCGTCATATATAAACGGACAAAACTCTTCAAATAAAACCGATTTCGGAGTGCGCCGATTAAAACGTTATCTTGTAAAATAAAGGTATGTGTGAATATTTCAATGTTAAAATCATTACCGTAAAATATAAACATTTAAAACTTGATGATAATGAAAGCTAAACTGTGGATTTCAATGGATGGCATTAACCATGCACACAGTGAAACTGGCACAATTTGTGGTTGTAGATAAGATTTTTTTTATTAATACCTGGGAAGCTTGCGCCTGTACCTTCCAAAGAAACAAAGTGTGACGTCAACGTTGGGGACAAAATTTGACCCTAATTCTCGCCTAAAGCAAATGACGAGTCAACGGTTATATAATATTTCAGTCTTGATGGCAATCATTCTTTCAAATATGCTCCATACACTACCATCAAAGAATATGGGTATACTACAAAGAAGAATCGTCCGAGGCTTTCCCTATATAAAAAGTGAAGACGTTTTAAGAGCAGCGCCGTCAAGCGGCTGCGTTGCGGAGCAGGTCAATGGAGGTAAACAGACCCCATAGCAACATGTAAATACAGACGATATTGCTCGACCGTATCGGCGAGTTTCTGATGAATCCCGAACATATTTGTCAACAAAATTACTGTGTATTATGTAGGAAAATGACTCCCTGCAATAATGCTGGTATTTTTGCACATTTGTTTTTCGTCAACATTATGATATAGAGCTTACAATTTACATGGAAATGGTGAATGAAAACAGTTCAATTCTACTTTTTTAAAATTCATACAAACATGAGGCCTGTTGGTGACTGAATCATAAAACAAAACTATTGCAGCATGCCAGAGTGCTAAATTGTATTCATAAATTAATATCCCCATTGAAAAGTGATTAGTTGGCTAAAGAGCGTTGGTTGTCAATTGAACAAAAGGGAACTTGTGAAAATGTAACACTGCTTTGCATAATCATAATTATTGTCAAATTCAGTTCAATTTGTAAATATGTTATTGTTTCCTTTGGTTTGGTTTTCTTTGTTGTTTTTGTATGATTATTTTTTATTTTTTCTTTAACGCTTGTTGTAGTCTTATAGTCCGCCCCACAGTTTGTTTGTTTGTTTGTACATTGCTTAAGGTCCAGTTAATTCTTTAGGGTTGTGCCAGGACCGTTGGACAGGACAGAACAATACAACACAGATGACATCAGCTTCATGACACCCCACACGGATCAAGTTTACAAGGTCATAAAATTAGGAGGCCTCGAGACGCAGAGTATTCACCTCAATTTTTCGAAATCCAGGTTTTAAAAAACAGTATAAAAGGAAATATAAATATATTAAATAATAAACATAAGAAATTAACAGGCAGAAAAAGGCAATTACTAGTGCCATATGGCAGAATAAAGCCACCATCACCTTCACCACCTCACCTATCCCGTAGTCTTGTGAAACGTGGGGGCACCACTGATGATTTGGCAATCACTTCTCTCCAATTCTCTGTTTTCTGCCTCTCTTAGGGCATCACTCAATCTCAGGCCTGTCCGTTCTACAATGTTATCTTCCCACCTCTTCTTCTGTCTGTCTCTCTTCCTCCCACCTTGTACTGTCCCCTGTAAGATTATTTTGGATAGTCCATTTGATCTTGTGACATGGCCACATCAAAGCCACCATACCACCAACTAAAATACATTCTGCCTGTTAATTACTTATGTTTAGTATTTAAGATTTGTATACTTCCTTTTATACTGTTTTTTAAACCTGGAGTTAAAAAATTGAGGTAATTACTCTGCAGCGCCTCTTAATTTTATGACCTTGTAAACATGATCCGTGTGAGGTGCCATGACGCTGATGTCATCTGTATTGTATTGCTATGTCCTGTCCAACGGTCCTGATACAACTCTAAAGAATTAACTGGACCTTAAGCAATATATTATATAATAAGGGGTGTCGGATAGTGCAGTGGTTGGAGCACTCGCTACTGTGTCGAAAGTGAAGCACCGTCCGGTGCGGTTAGCACTTGGATGGGTGACCGCTAAGGTGTGAAGCGACAAACAACAACGCCCCCAGTTGACTCAACTGTGATTGAGTACCTACTCTCTTGAGGGTGGGGAAGGTAAAGCAGCGAGGGAGAGAGTTGGGCATCACCCTCATTACGCTGGCCCAAGATAAGTGTGATCTCCAACATCACGCTCCCCTACGGCCACAAGGCTATGGGACTACCTACCTTAAGCAATATACAAACAAACAAACTGCGGGGCGGACTATAAGACCAGAACAAGCGTTAAAGAAAAACAATAATCATACAAAAACAACAAAGAAAACCAAACCAAAGGAAACAATAACATATTTACAAATTGAACTGAATTTGACAATAATTATGATTATGCAAAGCAGTGTTACATTTTCACAAGTTCCCTTTTGTTCAATTGACAACCAACGCTCTTTAGCCCACTAATCACTATTCAATGGGGGATATATTAATTTATGAATACAATTTAGTACTCTGGCATGCTGCAATAGTTTTGTTTTATGATTCAGTCACCAACAGCACAAACTTGAATATCATAAAAAGGCCTCATGTTTGTATGAATTTAAAAAAAAGTAGAATTGAACTGTTTTCATTCACCATTTCCATGTAAATTGTAAGCTCTATATCACAATGTTGACGAAAAACAAATGTGCAAAAATACCAGCATTATTGCAGGGAGTCATTTTCCTACACATTACACAGTAATTTTGTTGACAAAAATGTTCGGGATTCATCAGAAACACGCCGATACAGTCGAGCAATATCGTCTGTATTTACATGTTGCTATGGGATCTGTTTACCTCCCTTGACGTGCTCCGCAACGCAGCCGCTTGGTGTCGCCGTGGTGTCGCTGACGTCACTCGTTTCGCACAGAATCGTGTTATGATTCTTCTTTGTAGTATACCCATATTCTTTGCTACCATCATAAAGGAACAACAGAAAACCAGTGACTGGCTATTTTAATCACTCAGTGATGAATCTCATACCTTTGGTTATTTTTATAACGTTTTGACAGAGCAGTCAGGGCCAACAAAGAAGTTGGAACAATGGCTGCACATAATTCAGCCTATAATTAATTGTCTTATATATTTATGAATATATTTGTGAGTAATAGTGTTTTTTTGTACTAATTTCCCTGGGCTATATGGAGCATGAATTAATGCTTTTCATCTTGTTTCGTGTCATGGGCGTTTCTTGTGTTTGTGTACCACATAGTAAGGATTACCAAGAAAGCATTTCAGTACCTGTACATCCACCTGTTGTGCTCGCGCCTCTGCACACCAAACGTGAGGCATTCCCCCTTCAATGTAGGTAGAACCTCAAACACGTACTGTGCCAAGACAAACGTTTCCTTTGTCTTCAGCATCATCAGATCACCTCCTCGATCTTGACAAACGCGTCTTCGATCGTCCCATGACAACTTGTCTAGTTGACGATCATCTCCAAATGTGACACATCGGTTCTGCGTGTAGAGAAGCAAGATACACGATGATTTATAGTTGTCAGTCAACCAAGAGCGCTTGCTATGTACATGTAGGAGACATAACTAGAACGGCATTATTACTCACTTTGATAACCTATGCACCGTTTTTTACATGAAAACCAAAGTCCCCAAACATGAATAAGATGTAAGAAACGTGAATGAAGAAAAACTTCAATTGAGATATAAATTAGTATTGACCTGGACCTTGACATCCCTGAACTCGACCTCCCTGACCACGCCTATATACATTCCTATTCGGGTTATTGTTTGTATTCTTTTTTTTTTTAACGGGGGGTTCGATAAACTAGAGTATAGCTTCGTGGGATGTCTTTATTGTAAAGTGACCGGCAGGTGGAGTGCCTTCAGTGTTACCACTAGGGTTGTTTCGGCAGATCTTTTATGTGGATCTTTCAACCAAGTTGTGGTCTTGATTTTTAGGTCCTGATTCGGCTCTTTGCAGTCCGCTGGACTCTGTAAGCAAGGAATAACTAGCTAACTAACTAATTTAAGAGTGATCCTCGAGTTTTTCCGTTACGTTTTAAATCGCACTTACCTGTTCCCGGAAACATGAACTTTAGTTGGGATATGCGCTTCCCGATTGCAACACTAAAGGACAGGAGTACGCGTTTAGACTATAGTTGGGGCATACACTGGAACCCACAGAAGATGTTTTTGAGGGGTCTGAACCCTTTTAAATAAAGATTTACTACACAAATACAGCTACAGAGACACACAAACATGTAAATGAACTACAACAATCTGCTATACCTTGTACAGTAGCGACCCAACACCACATTGAGAACTAAAGTAAGGACAGTGGTCCGACTCGTCCTCTGCGCCTTCACACTCCTGCACTAAGTTACAATCCAAATGTTGTCGGAAGCTGTGGTAATCTCGTGAACAGTTGAACATTTTATTGGCTAATCTAGAGGGTCTTTCTACATCAGGATGAATAGAAAACAATAGTTTGAAACCCACACTACTGATGGCAGACTTGAACTGTGCTTGTATGCTGTTGAAATGCAAGCTGAGAGAATTGTTGTATACTGTCGGACCCAACTTCTCAGTGCATCCTTGCCATACAGTTTTTGTTGTATTGAAAACTGTCCAGGCACGCAGTTCCAAGTAGCAATTATCCCCTGTACTGCTGACAGTGAATGTTTTCAACTTTGAAGGACAATATTTTGTTTACAATGTAAAATCTGTATGTGTGGAACTCAGAACACCAATGAGAAAGGGTAGACACTAGTTTATTATGCAATTGTGTCTTGCCACAATGGATTCAATGCAAAATGTAACTTTTAACTGGGGTTCAGTGATGCAAAACAATTGAAGCTTTGGATGTCAAGCGATAACAGTGCAGGCAGTGGTTCGAATCCGGTTTACGGCCTGGGATGTTGAAACAAATTACCCCGATGCACAGGCAAGCGCCCCCTATTCTTTCAGATGAGAGTATAAACCGAGGTCTATGTACGCACATGTCCCCTCGCACGGTCCTAAAAGATCCTGACGCTCAAGTCTTAGCCAGCTAATGATGATATTTACCTGTGGTGTGAATGTGTGTGTGTGTGTGTGTATGTGGATGTGTGTGTGTGTTTGGGTGTGTGTGTGTGTGTAAAAAAAGCGAAGTTCAGACTGAAAGATCGTCGACCCATTGACCGGTAAGCGGCCTGCCACTGAATGATTGGCCATGAGTTTATGTATATGGCCATGGATTTATGCCTTTAAACAAGAAATTGTCAAATACAATATTCCAAAGTTAAGAAACAATTATTACATTAAATCGAACAGCGCGAAGCTCAACATTATGACATGAGCTTCAGGAAGGTCAAACTTGTGGAACACGCTCAAGTCCAGTGGGTACTTCAAGTTGTCATGGAAACCAGGAAATGTGACGTATCCAGCAGATTCCGACATGTACACAGTGTCAAATCCTTCATTGCCTTTGAGGTGTGATTTTTCAGCACCTCGGAAATAGATCCAAAACTTTGCCGGAAATCCAGAGGTGTTTATTCTGAAGTATATTCTGTTGCTTGGCATTAACATTAGCGGTTGTCTCGTAGGAAATTCATCACATAATGACGTCTGTATTGGAAAATCAGGTCCTTTTTTATCGCTTGGCAAAGGTAAGTGGGCAGCAACTACTTGGGTATACCCTGGGCAAGGCTCATTCATATCAAACTGCGCAACTGCTTGGACGAAAGAATGATCCGGTGTTTCAACTTCAAAGAAACATGGCTCTGTAACAGCTATCTTTGTCCTTGTAGTGAAAGCATTGATGACCCCTTCTGAACCATTGAACCGCAACATCTTACCTCTTCCGCAATCCCTGATGTCGAAGAACATTTGCGGAGCATGTTTGAAATCAGAGAGCTGTAAGTAAATGCGACCCTTGCCCAGTCTTTCATTGGCGGGTAAGGGAGATAGCGAAAAAACTCGACTTTTTCTTGAGAAACCTGGAAAAGAAGATTCCAACTAGATAAAACTATGGTACATATATTTGGATTTTTGCATCGTGTGGGGGTGGTGGAGTGGGAGGGATTGTATGGGTGGGGGTGAAGGAGGGAATGAGATTGGTGGTGTAAGGAGAACCACCATGATTATGTAGGTGACACTAACATTTGGGAAACATCCAGTTAGCTAAGTGGTTGACTATTGTTTGGCTGAACGGCGTGAACAAGACAGCTCAACGAAATTATCTGAAGTGCTCTCTTCCATTGCAAGGTAAAAATCTCGTGTCAATTCACTGTAAATGCATGGAGATTATGTTTCAAAGACATGTCTGTTCGTATGTCTGCAGTGTTTTCATACAAACTGATATATCAAATTAACTAAATAATAAGACAAATGTAGGTAAACCCTAGCTACATTTTACCTAAGTATGCTTGCAGTTTTAGAAACCTTAGCAATTTATCCTGTCGTTTAAAACTGCGTTTCTCTTCCAACAGCCTGTAGGTGTACAGGATAGGGTTCAGTGTGGCATTGAGCAGTAACAAGAACATGTACATGTCAGTGCTGGCACTGCCCACTTCTGCTACACCGGTTAAACACATCATGCTCAATACACCAAACAGCAACCACACTAGCGTATTGGAAACGATAACGCTGGTTAGGCGACGAGCAATGAGAATCTCTTGTGAAATGCAATCTGGAGTAGAGATTTTCAGGGGAATGGAGTGAACGTATCTGTTTAACACTGCTTGTCCAGCTGCTACCAGAAGAAATAATATGAGGTTGAAAATGCCTGTGATTCTGAGAGAATAGGTATTGCTGTACAAACCAAGGTCTCCAAAAGGTACAGAGATACAGATGGAACTCTGGCTGTACAGACTCCAATATGGCGAGCTAGGTATCAGAGGTATAGTTGAAAGGACAAGTCCCAATGCCCATGACAGCATGCACACCATCACAGCTGACTTGTATCCAAAATGAATTTTGTCACACGCCATTGCTAACGCAGTAAGGCGGTCTAGACTGAGTAAAACCACAGTAAAGGCTGACACCTCATTGGACAACATCGACAGAAATGCCAGCAGTTTGCACACACTGCTTGATCTCCATGCACCATCACGCCACACGTATTTGTCGCGGAACATTTCATCAGCTGCCAGGATAATGACAAAACATGACCCGGTAAGGAAGTTGGAGGAAGTCAGGTTGAGAAGGAAAACTCTGTGTCCAGACATCTTTCCTGATTGGAAATACAAATGGAACACAAAACCTGCCGCATTGTCCACCAAACATGTTAATGCAATGATCCACATAAACAATCGTTTAAGGGAAGAGGCAATTAAATCGTCGCAAGATGAAACACTATCCTGATCTGCCATGCAATCTTTGACATTGAAGCCCGCAGGCAGAACATCTTTGCAACACAGTCGATAAGTGCTGGCATAGACCTGAGCTAACTTCTGAAGATCTCGGAAAACGCCAGGTTCAAATGTTTCTACATTACACCCTCGAAGATCAACTGTAAGTAGATTGGACAGCATCGAAAAGTCAAATGTTGTGATGGACGATATTTTTGTGAAGGAGATGTTGAGCTTTTGCAAGGAAGGAAGCGCTGTGAGCCAGTCCATGTCCAATTCCTGCACAAAGGTGTGAGAAAGATCCATGTTCACCAGGGCGTTATGGTCATGTATTCCGTCAGCTTCCACCACTATGTCAGTCAAAGGATTTCCACTTAATAACAGTGAGCGCAAGCTTTGCAGCAACAGTATATGTTGACTGTAAAACACAGACAGTTTATTGTGTGTCAGGTCAAGATACTGGAGATTTTGTAAAGCTACGTCTGGCCATGTCTCAATATTGCAGCGAGACAAGCTGAGGTAAACAAGATACACATTTTCTTTGAGAATGGAAGGAATGATGCCAGACCCTGTTGCATCCAAAAACCTGAGTTCAGGGTACTGGTTCGCAGAAAAAGACTGCTGACATACGTAGGCCAGACCTTGACACAGACAGACGAAGGGACATGTGGCATTACACAGTAACTCGTCGTCCCGCTCTGGACACTGGGGCCAACCGTCACACAAATGGTTGACGTGAAGACATACAGTGGAAGACCGACAACGGTAGAGGCCTGAACAATGTGGTTCTGCGCAGTTCCTTTCATCTTCGCCGCCTGGACAGTCCTTGAAGCCGTTGCATTTCAGAAACACTGGCAGGCAGTACACATGCTTACTTAGGCAGCGAAAGTGTGTCTCTGGGCACGCGTCAGTAGCGTTCAACGATTGGTCCGTAAAATTCCCCTTTCCATCCATGAAAATGATCACTGGACCAGGTTTTCTGTAATATTGAATCTTTACATTGCGATGATTCTTGCAGTCTGCTTCATCACTTCTGTCCAGGCAGTCATCAATTACGTCACAAACGCGGTCACTGGAAATTAGCTGACCACTGCTGCACCTGTCAATCATAACACAAAGGTGGTCAATAACGGCGTTTTCACTACAACCTTAGTCCATATGATGTATAATACAGTCTTTGTAGGTTTGTCACTTTCTTGAAGTTGAGAATCGCCTGCTTTAAAAAAAAACTGTCTTTAATATCATAATGATGAGGGTAGATATTATATGATATAACTTTAAGGAAGTATAAAGTGTAAAAAGAAAAGGTCCCAAAACAATTCCTTGAGGAACACTTCATGTGAGCCCCACCTGTTTTGATCGGATGCTAATAACAACGACTGATGGATATCTATTTGAGAGGTAGGAGGTAAACTAAGAAGTGAATATTCATTATGCCAAAAGCACGACAATGAATGCCTAAAAGTATTTTATTATCGATAATATCAAAAGCAGCTGACAGGTCAAGAAGAGTGAGAAGTAAGAGCAACTGACTGAAATATAGGGCATCACATAGTACAACATGTGGTGCCCGAATGGAAAAACCCACAAGGCAAAGCCTGGGATTTGATCACTAGTGGAAGCCGTAATCCAGTTAAAAAGGCGTGGGAAGAATGTGGGATGCCTCAGGGAGCCTAGCGGGCTGCCAGTGTGCTGGCCCACACTTCATGGGCATATGTTAGGGTTTCTAGTGGTGTGCCGTTGAGATAGTAGTGGGCAAGGTGATGGAACAGCGTGGGATGTCATCATAAAACCTAGTGGGCCACCAGAGTACAAACAAAACAAAGGAATGATATGGGTTAAAATAAATTAATTTAAAAAAAACTAATGAAAAGACCTCTAATGTGACAGACAGACAGCTACTTAAAATAATTCATCAACTATCAAGTTAAAGTAGACTAACTACTTGCGTAAAGTAATATATATTTTATCATCTACATCATATAGAGAAGGAAATAGTGTTTTATTTACCGGCAGTCATTATTTATCTAGCCCCGTGTGTTCGGGCACTAAATAGAATAGATACAACGTTTCCCACGGTCCCCGTGGGGGTGCCGGGGATTTCAGTATAAATAGTATCCCCACTTTCTGGAAACTTAGTGCTTTGAATTCTTACTGTCGCTGTCTTCCTCCTTTGTTCTTTCTCATTCCTACTCTATTCTATCAATCTACTATACTATCTTCTTCTTCATTCGAGAAATTAGAGTATAGCCTCCGCGTCCCCTGCATTTTTTCTTCAAAACTCTTCCGAGACAAAACTCCTCATTCTGCGAGGTGGTCACTGGGGCTTCCTATGATGTTATTATTTGGCAATGTAGGCATTTTATATGTATATGTTTTGTTGATATTTTATCCTATCCTATCCTGTCCCGTAACCCGAAGGTCGTAGGGGCACCACAGATGATCGTTTAACCAGCATACTCCATCTTTCTCTGTCCTCAGCAGCCCTGATGGCTTCGCTCAGTGTCAAACCAGTCCATTCACGAATGTTGTCCTCCCACCTCTTTTTCGGTCTCCCTCTTCTTCTACCTCCTTGCACTGTGCCTTGCAGAATAGTCTTTGCAAGGCCTGATGATCTGGTGACGTGGCCATACCATCGGAGTTTCCGTTTCTTCACCACTGTTAGCAGGTCATCGTGTTGTCCAATGGCTTGTGTGATGGTCTGTCGGACTTCGTCGTTGGTGATGTGTTGGGTATAGGAAATGCCCAGAAGTCTTCTGTAGCACCTCATCTCCATGCTTTGTATTCTTCGTAGGAGATCTGCTGTGAGGGTCCATGCTTCGCAAGCATATAGGAAGATGGAGATGACAAGGGAGCGCAGCAGTCTTACTTTGGAATGTAGACTGATGGTCCTGTCTTTCCAAATGGGCTTCAACCTTGTCAGGGCAGCAGTTGTTTGTGCGATCCTGGAGAGGACTTCCTGTCGAAACCCATTGTCTGATACAATGGCTCCTAAATATTTGAAGCTATGCACTGTGTTGAGGGATTGGCCTTGGACTTTGATGTCCGTATTGATGCCATTGGTGTTGTTGGTCATCATTTTGGTCTTCTCTGCACTTATTTCCATTCCATAGGCTCTGGAGGTGGTGTCAAGCCTCTGTACCAGCTGTTCAAGTTCTTGTTCCTCTCCAGCCAATCCATCAATGTCATCTGCAAAACGAAGATTGGAGATTGCTCTACCCCCTATGCTGACTGTGCCTTCACGGTCTGCAAGAGCATCTGACATGATGCGCTCTAGGAAGATGTTGAAGAGTGTTGGAGAGAGTAGGCATCCTTGACGCACACCGACTGTTGTTCTGAACCATTTCCCGATGGCGCTGTTGTGGGGGACTGCACTGGTAGCCTTGTCATACAGGCTTTCGATGACTTCAATAATTTTAGGGCTGATGTTGTACACTTTCATTGTTGCCCATAGAGCTGCATGCCAGACTCGGTCAAACGCCTTCTTGAAGTCTATGAACACATGATATAGATGTTGTTGGTGCTGTAGGTATTTCTCACAGATTATTCTGAGGCTGAAAATCTGCTCAGTGGTACCAAAGAAAGTACAGCTACGCAAAGAAGGTTCATTTCGACTCTTACTGCGAAACGGAAGTTGCGAGCGCCAACTAGCGGAATAAGTGATAACTCGCTTCGGCCTTAGCGCTTAGCAATGGAGGAAAGCGTATCAAATCAAGTAAACAAACATAGAATCCGTCCTGGTGGGCAACACTGCAGCGCTTTTAACTGCACAAATGGACGATACAAGTGCCCTGGACTTTCGTTTTTTAATTTTCCAAAGGAAGAATCAAACATAATTATAACCAAATCTAACAACGTTGATCTAGATCTACCACTCGATGTAAACTGTATTTTCTTTGTTGATACTGAAATTTATCATATCCCAATTTCTTACAAATGGAAGATGAGGGGAGGGGGGAGGGGAAGGCGTAGTTTTAATTGCTGCTTAAGAGTAATTTAAAAAAAAAAAAAATAGTAGGCCTAATGAAATATTATTGCATGACTCATTGACTGGATGTGTTGTCTTGTAAAGAAAAACTTTTAAAAAAAAGAAGTAATTTTTAAGCAAATAATTCTTCATAAATGCATCTAAGAATAAAAATCCAAGAGCAAAAACTATTAATTATTATCCTTTTAATGTATAATGCTACTAGTTAATTGTCTAGTATTATCAGATTTTGTTGTTGTTGTTGCATGTGAAATGTATGCAGAAAAAATACCAAATGTGATTTTTTAAATCTTTCAAATGTAAAATACCATTTTCTGTGTGACTGTATTCCCTTTCCATTACATTTGGTTTAAGCAGACAGGAAAAGGGTTAATTGTATTTGTTTTGTCTTGCAAAACTTCTGTTTCTTTGTAGGTATGTCTTAATCTTGCTAAACAAAAAGTAAACAACAGATTTAATTATAAAAACCTAACATTCTTACCCTTTTCATTATTTTAAACATACATTTATTGAGATGACAGTACTTTACAAAAAATGATAATTGCTGAAGTTTCCTTTATATGAGAGAGAGAGAGAGAGAGAGAGAGAGAGAGAGAGAGAGAGAGAGAGAGAGTCATCATTGTTGCTTTTTGTTGCTATAATATTCATATTAAATGTCAGAAAAAGAAACACAAATGTTTGAAGCTATTTTTTTCAGCTTTTATAAATGCATGATGGTTTAACAATAAAGTAACATAATTGATGCAGCCTGCTGCAATGTACAGATCTAATATTATAAATGACTACAAATATTTCTTATTTGACTATTTTTATTGTTGCACTTTTTGGTCTTATCTAGGTGCAATTTCCAATGTAATGATTCATGCAAAAAAAATAATGCTTTTAAACGTTAAATGTGTTTTCTTTAAAAGCTTCACTGTTCACTCTTCTTGTTGCATTGCTTTATTTCTCTACTTCTATAGTCTTGATGTCTGTTGGTTTATATATTATTTATTTCTTCAGAATACATATAAAATATATACATCACAAGCAGCAGGGACAAGCAACAAGCATGCTTATATAAGCCTATCCCTGTGCGAGTAAATTTCAGAGTTAAATTTGGCAGAAGAATATTAACATTGTGCAATATATACATATACACATACACACACATGTATGTTCTTTTTCTTTAGTCTATCTTAACCTATCAAATTTCCTTTTGCAACTACAGTTCTATTATAGAGATAGCCTATATTAAACCATAATGATGATGATGATGATGATGATGATGAAAATGATGATGATAAACAGTAGGCCTAATAATTTATAGGCTTATTTACACAGTTGATCGAAACGAAAGCAGTAAATATAATTTTAAGATGAGAGCCTAACAGTAGGTTAGCAGCGATTAAAATCAGAAGTGCAGTGTAAATGAGATAAACAGTAGATTGGAACACAGTTATTAACTGGAAATGCTAAATCAAGCAATGTTCAGAAAAGCTATTACCGGTATTCAAGCTTACTTTTGGGTTTGAGTTTTGACGGATCTAGGATGAGTACAGGCCGAGTACAGGCCTACTGAATCATCAGCATTGGTACGGTAATTTAATCGGCTGAATGCATAATTCAAGCAACTTGTTGGCAAGCTGTATTTACATTATTAAAATCAGACACTTATTAACTTACTTTAAAAAAAAAAAAAGCAGAATCGCTTGTTAATTTAAGCAAGCGAGTGTCCGGAACATAATCTACTGAAGCGGTTTGTTTACATAGCGCTAAGAACAAATTATCGCCCTTGGAATCATTTATCACGAGAATCGCTGGGGGGCGCTACGAGTGGCTACGTTTTGTAACTTTATATAGGCACTCGCCGAGATGAACCTTCTTTGCGTAGCTGTACTTTCTTTGGTGGTACTTCGCCCTGCCCTGAATCCTGCTTGTTCTTCAGCTATGATCTGTTCAGCTTGGGGTTTCAACCTGTTGAGTATTATTTTCAGGAGGACCTTGCTGGGATGGCTGATGAGGCTGATGGTCCGGTAATTTTCAAACTCCTGAAGGTTACCTTTTTTGGGAAGAGTGATGACAATCGACTGGGTCCATGGTATAGGCCACTCCCCACTCTGCCAGATCTTGTTACAGATAATGGTGAGGGTGTTACACTCAGTTTGATGATGGTGTTTTCTATCAGTATCTGATTCAGCCCCGATGCTTGAATTCCTGATAGTTGTGTAACTCAGATTCGTTTATTCACACAGCCCGTCCAAACAGCTTACAAGTCACAAAGTCGACGTATGAAGTTTTCCACTTTTATTCAGCACACATCAACAACTGCATACAATTCTCAACTCAACTCAACAACTTTCACAGCGACTCTCCAAATCACTATCAACAACTTTACTCTCAACAACAATCTCGGCTCACGATTAAATAACCTCCCTCTTTTCCGGAAAGATTTCGTACGTGGTAGAAAATGACGTACTGCCACCAATCGAATAAAAGATCGTCATCACTGACTTACGTCAATACATATTTTTATATCTTCCAGAACGACCTCTTGCTTCGACATGTATCGGGAAGTTTCTATCAAGAGTAAACACGCATATCCAGAAGATTCTCAAATAATATCGACTAACGCAAATTATCAACGTTATACAAAGCCTCTCCTAACAACAATGCAAACTCAAATCAAAGGTAAATAAACACCATTATTGAATACTTTGCAAAACGAAACGATTAGATCTATCGTACACGCTTCAGCCATACTGTCATTCGCGTTTCAACGTAACATAACCCCCCACTCAAGAAGAAATTTACCCAATTTCTTTCAACAACGTTGAAACGTAATGCACGAACAAAGTACAGAATTAAAACTTACTTCAGTCTGTCCGAACACTGTCAATGTTCTCAGTTCATTCACACAGATTCAAAGTTTCTCATCTGCAAGTCTTTCTGGATACAGTCAATGTTCTTTCATTCGCAAGGAAACGACGCCCTCGTCAGTTGCGGTCGTCATCGGCCCAGGGTCAAAGACGACGATCACGTGGGCTTCCCTGGAATCAGTGCGTCCTCCGTTGTCTCCTTCTTCCATCGGATGTCTGACGCAGTCGACGTTGTCAGCTCCCAGAATGCATTCGCTGGGTCTCACGGTCAAGTTGGCTTCTGCGGGACGGTGGAACAGCTCCCTCAAGGTCTGCAGATGCTCCTTCCAGGTCTGGGTGTGGACTTCATGTTCGACCAAAGTCGTAGAGCCAGGGACATCGCTGAAGTTGTGGGGAAACTCGCCCATAAGGTCCTTGAGCTCCATCTTTTGACCTTCCGTCAAGCTTGGTCCTAGCTTAACGTCATCGATGCCTTCTCTGCTATGGAAGTCTCCCAGTTCCAACAGTTCCTCGCTGTCGAAGCTGTCGTCGATCTCAGCTGCTGTTGCTGCATGCACAGTCTCTGATGGCCTTTCCACGTACAGCTTAAGGAGGTTGGCGTGGTATATCTTGGAATGCTGGCCGACCTTCACCTTATAGTCGTTGATCCCCACCACGGTCTCCACTTCGTACGGGCCTTTCCACTGCATCAGCAACTTATTGTGGTCGGTAGGTAGCAGCACCAGCACTTTGTTGCCAGGTTTGAACTTCCTGCTCACAGCCCTACGATCATAGTAGTGCTTTCCACAGTCCTGGGATTTCTTCAGGTTTTCTCTGGCTATCTCGAGAGTCTGCTCCAGCTTCTCTCGTAGCTCAAACACGTACTGGTAACTGTTCTTCACCTCTGGGGTGTCCACTTCCTTCGTCCACAGTTCTTTCAGGGTGTGCATCGGCCCTCGGATGGTTCTTCCGTACAGCAGCTCGAACGGAGAAAAGCCGGTGGACTCCTGCGGCACTTCTCTGTAGGCGAAAAGTAGGGCGTTGATGTAGCGATGCCATTGTCTGGGCTGCTCGCTGCACAGTTTCTTCAAGGTGGACTTCAGCGTAGCATTGAACTTTTCGACAAGCCCGTTGCACATCGGATGGTAGGGTGTCGTAGTCAAATGCCGGATGCTCAGCAGTCTGTTCACCTCCTTCATGCAGTCAGAGACGAACTGCGTCCCGAGGTCTGTCAGAATTTCTTCAGGCACTCCAAGTCTACTGAACATGTCCACCAGTGCCTCTGCTACAGTTTCAGTGTCAATCTTCTTCAGTGGCACTGCTTCTGGGTACCGAGTCGCATAGTCCACTAAAGTCAGTACCCACCGATGACCTTCTTCACTCGGAGGTCTTATTTCACCGATTAAGTCTAAGGCCACCCTCTTGAAAGGTCGGTCGATCAGAGGCATCCTCTGCATAGGCACTTTCGGGACCCTTCCTCGAGGTATGGTCTTCTGGCAAATGTCACATGATCGGCAGAAACGGCTGACGTCCGCATGAAGTCCTGGCCAGTAGAACACCGCCTGGATTCTATCCGACGTCTTCTTGATACCTAGGTGACCTCCCATGATTGAGTCATGCGCTACTTCCATCACCTGGCGCCTTAGGGGTAACGGTACCAAGACTTGACGTAGTGGTTTCCCTCCGTTGACCCTCGGGTGCTGGAAGATTCGATACAGGATCTTGGCCTTCACCTCAAAATAGACCGTACCACTGCCTTTGGTCACGTGGTCTTGGCGGTTCCTGTACTTGTTTAAAGTACTATCAGCTTCCTGGAGCTGGATCAGCTTATCTCTGTCCACGATGGCAGCTTTAGAGTTGTCGGCGACCTTCAGTGGCGTAGACGTCTTGTCTCTCTTGGCCTGGGCCCTGGTAGTAGCAGCACCGACGATCTCTGGTCGGCAGGGCTGAGCCGGAGTAACCACATTGTCCCGTAGCAGCTCTGTAAGGTCTCCATCGGGAAATGGCAATGGATCCTCCTCCACAACTTCGACGCGTTGGGTTGAGGCAGGACTCCACTCTAGATCGGGGTCGTCGGGTCGTCTCGCGCCGTCGATGTTCCCGATCATCAAATCGTATAGCGGCTTTTTCAGGCAAACCGCTTCTACTTCGCCTATGTAGAAAGGGGTGCTGACTTGAATCTTCGCAACTGGCGCTCTCACACATTTGCTGTCGGCCATGAGTGTCCATTTAGAATCGCCAGTAAATTGTTCTTTAGCGATTAGGTCTTCTCTGACGATGACCCCACTACAGCCAGAGTCTCTTAAGACAGTCACTTCATGATTTCCGACGCGTCCCTTTGAAACAGGCATGTTCTGGACGGTCACAGCTGCGCTGGCGACGACGGGGATGGATTTTCCGTTGGCAAGGAGAAGTTGGCCATCGGTCATGCACTCTTGCACGTCCGCAGGAGTAGCTGTGCGCTTGGTCTCACTCGGAAGAATGACGCTCCCGCCGCACACTTGATGGTCAGATCTACTGGTTTGCCGTTGATTGGAGAAACGTCTCTGTCGGTTGCCCACCGCTGCATTGTCCGTACTGCTCCGCTGTACGCTATTTCTGCTTTGAGGGCAGCTGGCAGCTCTGTGGTCTGTAGCGTTGCAGATGAAACAGCCTCTTGAATGCCCTTCCCTGGGAGGAGGCGTGGAGTCCGTCTGTCTCTGGCTCGTCTGGCTCCCTTGGATCTGGTTCACATGGTTTCCAGTCTTCTGAAAAGGTTTCGTCGCGCTGGGTGGCCCCAGGGTTTTCCCATGAGCGATGAGATATCTTTCAGCAGCCTCAGTCACATCTTTAAGCGTCTGCAGCTTTTGTTCTTCTAAGTGGGTCGCTAGGTCCTTGTGACAGGCATTGAGAAATTGTTCTTTCACAATCAGGTCATGGAGACTGTCGTAAGACTTCATTTCGCCTGATAACTCCACCCACTTGTGTAGGTATGACGACAGGCGCTCCACAAACTGCTTTGGCGTCTCGTCTGACTTAGGCCGGCATTCACGGAAGCGTTTACGGTAGCCCTTCTCTGTAAAGTTGTAGCACTGCAACAGGGCCTCTTTCAAGACGTCGTAGTTTTTGGCGTCATCGTTCGACAGTCTGGTGTAAACTTCGAGAGCTTGCCCCGTCAGAAGTGCACTCAGTCGAATCGCCCAGTCTCGAGGTTGCCAATTGGAGCTTTCGGCGAACCTTTCGAATCTCGCCAGATAGCTGTCGATCTGGTCCTTCCCGTCGACGAAAGCTGGCAATTTTGGAGCCGTATGGTCGTTGGTGACTTGTGGCGCATGCTGATTGTTCTGGATACGCGCCAACTCTAGCTGGTACTGACGATCTCTTTCTTGCTGCTGCTGTTCAATTTCCAGACGCTTCAGTTCAAATTCTCTGTCTTCACGACGTCGCTGCTCCTCTATTTCTCTTTCTTCACGACGTCGTTGCTCTTC
The DNA here is from genome assembly GCA_036898135.1 of Oncomelania hupensis. NCBI lineage: Eukaryota > Metazoa > Mollusca > Gastropoda > Littorinimorpha > Pomatiopsidae > Oncomelania > Oncomelania hupensis. The sequence continues at coordinate 17,136,404 of CM072527.1, read as the reverse complement.
TTTTTCTTGCCGCTGCTGTTCAATTTCTAGACGCTTCTGTTCTAGTTCTATTTCTTTTTCTAGACGCTTCTCTTCCAATTCTCTTTCTCGTATTCTCTCCTGAGACTTGACGTACTCCGTCAGCTGCTTGCCTTTTAGATTCAGTTCAACCCCTTTCTGCCAGAAGTCAGCCATCTTGATGCTTCTGGAAAGTTCTTTTCAAGAAAGTTCTTTTCTAGAAAGTTCTTTTCTGGAAGGTTCTTCTTCTAGAAAGTTCTTGACTGTAGAGTTCTTTTTTTCTGGAAAGTTCTTGACTGTGCTGTACCTTACTAGACTGTTCTAGAACAGCACGCTTTCTGCAGTAGCGCTGATGCTTGTCACTAGTCGCCTTCGTTGACGCAGGCCCCGCTGTCCTCGTCGTATGCGACGCTGCACCACGCTGGTGTTGATGTATACGCTCCTGTGCTGAAGTAGACTCGACGTCCGCACGTCGCTCTCTCTAATACTGGCGATGTAGCTCCGAGACTGTCCCTCGACGTAGTCCCGCGGCAGCCACGTAGTCCCGCTCTGTTGTTCGCTCACGAAGCAACTCTTCGGCGACTACACGCCCTTGCAGTCAACCCGAATCTATCGGATGTAGTCCCAGTATGTTGGCCCCTCTCGACGCAACTCGTTGGCGGCTACCCTCGATGACTGCCTCTCGTAACGTTGACTCGCTTGTTGTAGCAGTTGAACCCTTGGCTATGGCGTGAATCGCGGCTTGACCCCCAAAATGTTACACTCAGTTTGATGATGGTGTTTTCTATCAGTATCTGATTCAGCCCCGATGCTTGAATTCCTGATAGTTGTGTAACTCAGATTCGTTTATTCACACAGCCCGTCCAAACAGCTTACAAGTCACAAAGTCGACGTATGAAGTTTTCCACTTTTATTCAGCACACATCAACAACTGCATACAATTCTCAACTCAACTCAACAACTTTCACAGCGACTCTCCAAATCACTATCAACAACTTTACTCTCAACAACAATCTCGGCTCACGATTAAATAACCTCCCTCTTTTCCGGAAAGATTTCGTACGTGGTAGAAAATGACGTACTGCCACCAATCGAATAAAAGATCGTCATCACTGACTTACGTCAATACATATTTTTATATCTTCCAGAACGACCTCTTGCTTCGACATGTATCGGGAAGTTTCTATCAAGAGTAAACACGCATATCCAGAAGATTCTCAAATAATATCGACTAACGCAAATTATCAACGTTATACAAAGCCTCTCCTAACAACAATGCAAACTCAAATCAAAGGTAAATAAACACCATTATTGAATACTTTGCAAAACGAAACGATTAGATCTATCGTACACGCTTCAGCCATACTGTCATTCGCGTTTCAACGTAACAGAGGGCATCAATCATCGCTTCTCCTCCTGCTTGTAGCAGTTCCGCGGGTATGTTGTCCACTCTCGCTGACTTCCCTTTCTTTAGCGCTTGCACTGCTGCCTCAACTTCTTCCCGGAGAATTGGGAGGATTTCTTCTTCTTCTCTGTTCTCGGGACATGCTAGAACTGATGGGTCTCCATTTGGTGTATGGTTGTAAAAGGTCAGAGCAGTACTCTGTCCATCTGTCCAAGACTTCTTGTTCTTCTGTAAAGCATATGCCAGACTTGCTTTGGATCGTGGAGACTTTGGGCTGTTTGACACTTGTCAGCCGCTTCACTGTCTGGTAGGCCTTCTTGCTGTTGTTCTTGTTCAGACTGTTCTCTATTTCCTGGCATTGATCTTCTATCCAGTTTTCCTTTGCTGTGCGCATACCTTTTCGGATGTCATTGTTGATTTTTCGGTAGACATTAGCTCCCTGTGCGGTGTTCTTTTTCTTTTTCATCACTCTTCGTTTATCACACAGATCCAAAAGTTCAGGTGTGATCCACGGCTTCTTCTTTGGTCGGTGCTTGCCAAGGATCTCAGTGGCGGCATCTGTCACAGCTGAGTTGAAGGTGGTGGTCATGGTGTTGACATCTACTTCACCAGCCCCCATAATGAGCAGTGGTGCAAATTTCCCTCCAATTGTGGCCTGAAATAGTTCTGCCACCTCCGGGTCTTGCAGTTTGTCCAGGTCGAACTTCAGTCTAGTGCACTTTGCTGTATTTACTCTCTTCAAGTGGAGCCGGAAAGACATCATCACGAGATCGTGGTCACTTCCGATGTCTGCTCCTGGAAAAGTGCGTGTCCTGCCAATGTTGATGCTTGATCTGAAGCGTTTCTTGACCATGATGTAGTCTATTTGGTTTTGATGCTCCCCGCCAGGACTGTGCCATGTCCATCGTCTGGAGATTTTGTGGAGACCAAGCGTGTTTGCCAGTACCAGATTGTTGTATCTGGCAAACTCCAAGAGTCTCAGACCCCTGTCATTTGTCTCGTTGTTGCAGTGGGGTCCACATGTGTCTCCCGAGTTGTGGTGCGCATCTTGGCCAACCTTGGCATTCTAGTCGCCTTGCACTATAGTTATGTCCTTCTTCGGCACTTGGTTAAGGACCGCCTGTAGATTTTCATAAAAATCATCCACTTCGCTGACGTCATAGTCTGATGTTGGGGCATAGGCCTGGATGATGGTGATGTTGAAAGGGGCTGCTCTCAGGCGGATGGTAATGAGTCTACTTTAGACTGGGCGGCAACACATGACAGTGGCTAGAATGTTTTTGTGGACTAAGAATCCAACGCCGGGTTCGTGCCTGTCATCTCTACCGCCGAAATAGAGCTTGTGGCCTTTGTCGGTCGTTGTTTCACGCCTTTCCAACGCAGTTCGCTGATGCCTAGTGGTTCAACTCGTGGGCCAGTTCTTCTAATTTTCCTTCCGCAGTTAGGGTCCTGACATTCCAGGTTCCTATGACGATGTTGTTTCGCGTGCGGATCTTGCTAAATTGTCTTAATTGTCCATCAGTAGCATACTTAACACCTCCGTCCTGGTGGCCAGAAGATATTTTATAATGATGTTTATATTCTATTTTGTTTTTGTAAACGAGGGTTCGATAAGTTAGAGTATAGCCTCAGCGTCCACTGCGTGGGATATCTTTATTGTAAAGTGACCGGCTGGTGGAGTGCCTGTAGTGTTACCACTAGGGTTGTTTCGGCAGATCTTTTATGCGGATCAGACAAATTGTGGTCTTGATTTTGTGGTCCTGATTCGGCTTTTTGCAGTCCGCTGGACCCTGTGAGCAATGAATAGCTAACTAACAACGTTTCCGGGGCGTGTTGTAAAAGGCGACTAACAGGGGTGATGTCAGCATGGCTTTACCGGGCGAAAGTCTTCTTCATCGAAGTCACCGGCCAGTGCGGAGGTACCTCCCGTTACTATAGGTTAAACGACCACCTGCTCGGGGCCAAGGCAAGCCACATTGTACTCATGGATTTCGGGTGTGGCCAATAGCTTGGAGAGGATTAGGCCCGGACAGGTCTTTCTTGCCAAAGACGAATGATGATGAAAAGAACCACTCACTCCATAGCGGATCGGGCGTCGCCCGAGTAACCAAGGAGCGCGCCTTCCGTTGGCCACCAGGTCGGAGGTAATAAGTGGGTTAGTGATGGACAACTTAACAAGATCCGCACGAGAGACATCATCGTCATAGCAGCGTGGAATGTCAGGACCCTTACTGCGGAAGGAAAATGAGAAGAACTGGCCCACGAGCAGGACCACTCTCGATGGAACATTTTAGGTATTAGCTAGAAAGGCCAACGTGAAACAACGACCCACAAAGGTCACAAACATAATTTCAGCGGAAGAGATGACAGGCACGAACAAGGTGCTGGATTCGTGTCCCACAAAGACATTCTAGCCACTGCCATGCGTTGCCGTCTCCAGTAGACTCATTACCATCCCTCTGAGAGCAGCCTCTTTCAATATCATCATCATCCAGGCCTATGCCCCAACATCAGTCTATGACGACAGTGAAGTCGAGGATTTCTATGAACATCTGCAGGGTGTCCTTGACCAATTGCCGAGGAAGGGCATAGTCATAGTGCAAGGCGACTAAAATGCCAAGGTTGGACAAGATGCGTACCACAACTGGAGAGACACATGAGTACCCCACTGCAACAACGAGACAAATGACAGTTTGTCAGATACAACAATATGATACCGACAAACACGCTTGGTCCCCACAAACAGTCCAGACGATGGACCTTGCACAGTCCCAGCGGGGAGCATCACAACCAGACTGACTACATTATCGTGAGGAAATGCTTCAGATCAAGCGTCAACATTGGCAGAACACGCACTTTTCCGGGTGCAGACATTGGAAGTGACTACGATCTCGTGATGATGTCTTTCAGGCTTCATTTGTAGGGAGTAAACACAGCAAAGTGCACCAGGCTGAAGTTCAACCTGGACAAACAGCAAGACACGGAGGTGGCAGAAATATTCCTACACATACATACATACATACATACATAACATACATATATACATACATACATACATACATACATACATACATACATACATACATGCATACATACACACATACATACATACAAAACATTAAGATATAAATCATAGTCTAGTAAAAATAAATATATTTTGGCAATTTTAAAAGTTAACGGGTAAAGTTGTTCCTTAAAGTAATAATATTGTACAAATATTGAGTGTGAGGCAGCACAAAACTAACTTAGGTCTATCCATGATGGCAACTTACGCGAGCACTACAGTACAATGAACTAGCACGTCGCCCGCTCACTCTGGGTTGGCAGTGTGGAGTTCAACGCATGTCCCACATGTTACACCTTGCCGTTCCCACAGCTATGACCCAGGGATAGGAGTGGTATACAGCATTATTCCCAATCGACTTCCACTGGGCAACGAAAGGTTATATAAATAATGTGTTAGCTGGGTTAATGATATTCCAAAAGACTGTGGCGATGAGACGATCGTTCAAGATATGCAGAAGTGGCAGTTTCACTAGTGTTATGGTACTGTCGCCCTACATGCATTAAACAGACCACATTACATTACATTACATGATTATTGTTTTAGGTCCAGCGGATACAGACCACGAATGCTAACTTTCGGTAAATCCAACAATATATCAAGACTCCAAGCAAGTAATGACTTATAAAACAGACTGCAATCAACCCGTTAAACGATCGAACAATGATATAACAGACTAAACAAACAAATAAAATGATCCTTTGGTGTAAAAACCCGTAGGCGTACCTGAAACTGCTGTCATAAAGGGTATGGTTGTGAGTACAATATATTTCATCTGATCCATCCGTGCAGTCGTGCCTGAAGTCACAGACCAGCGTGTAGGGAATTGATTCTCCAAACTGGTGACACTGGAACATCATTATTGACACACGCCGACCGCCACTGTCGGTGTCACTGTCCCCGTTGACCAATAAATCACAGTGTGCCACATAGCGCTCAGTTTTACAGTAGCTTTTCCGGTCACATGATAAGAAACCGTGAGTCAGGTGGCCATCAAGACATGATACAAGCCTACCACTCTGAAGGAAGCTCTGAGCTTTACCCGCAGTGGAATTGCCTCTGTGGAACTGATGGACAGGAAATAATTTTGCATCCTGTACCTCAGTGGTTTGACCCTGTGCAGAGTCGATTGGTGCTTCACAAACGTAACTGTTACATACTCGTTGCAAGCAGTCAACGGGGAAAAAAGCCTCCGGTTGTCCGAGCAACATTGCGTAGCATATGCTTCGGTACAAGTCAAATTTTTTTACGGAATCATAAATGACGTCTGAAGTGTTGCAGTAGTAACAAGGGGTGTTGTCCAACCATCGTGGTACCTTCCTGTACACCGTTATGTTTATACATATATGTTAAGTTTCAAGACTGTAGATATATATATATATATATATATATATATATATATATATATATATATATATATATATATATATATATATATATATATATATATATATATATATATATATATATATAGATATCTACAGTCGACTGTACTTTCAATCTGAAATGCTCTAATAGAAAGCACAGAAACTTGGTTCCCAGTTCTTTTTCGTAGCAAAACCCCCAGTCTACGTCATAACGTTTGTGCTATCGGAAGATCACGACATCCTTGTTTGTAGGGCTGGACGGTTTTACCGATTCGTAACTGTATTCAGGTTCGGAAATGCGACGGTACGGTATACCGGTGCGGGTGCCCAATGTCCGGTTTACTTTGAAATCTCGACAACACATAACGCGACAATGGGCGACATCTTGTCCGCCCAGAGAGCAAGCCTAAAGCCCAAACACGTGGATAGGCAGCTGTTCTTGAAAAACGTATAAGAACAGCAGCTTATCTACGTGTATGAGCATGGTACCAGTCGCCAATCCTTCTGAACTCTTAAAGTTCTTAAAGACCTTTCCCATTGAATGTTTTTGTTTTATTTTGATTTTGTGGTTTAAAGTTTGCTGATGTTCTAAGCAATGATTTATTATATTAATTTGTTTTCAAGGCGTTCAAGCAATAATAAAGCTTCAGTTTCTATGGAAATGTGGTTCTTTGAAACTGTTTTGAAATGTATGACAATCTATTGCGTCGGTCACTACTGTCAGTGCTATATCCTATTTGATTGTAACACTTAAAATCGCGGTATACCGGAACGAAATACCGATACGACCTACAAAATACCGCGGTAATACCGGTACGACTTTGACCCACGGTACACAGCTCTACTTATTTGCATTACGCAGAAAACTTCGCTGACATAAAATGGGAAATGTTCATAATTTTGACGAATCGTGATTCTCTTGTACGTTTTTGTATTTTGTGCATATATTGGGTCAATTGCTATAAACACAAGCTTGAGTAACTGCTTTGACTGTATTCTCTCACCATTTGTTGTTGTTGTTTAATTAAAACAGGTGTACTTTTCTCCGACAAAAGGGTACTGTTCTTGGGGTGCTTTTGCTTTCAGATGTAAAATGGAGGAGTTTGTGGTTCCGATTGAGATTTTCAACAGAAGTTTTGCATTATGTCTAGGTTTTAAGTGTCTCCTATTGACATGTTTAAAGATGTAAAAATCCCTTTTCTGGTGTATTCTTATGAATCTGCACGAACGGCCCTTGCTTTAGACGAGCCCTACACTACTAGGTTCGTAGGCCTAAACGGGCTAGTTAGTAGGCTAGCGTAGTCAATGAACACAAGTTGGGGCTATAGAAGCTCTCTAATTTGTGTGGGTTTTTTTTTAAGGACAAGAAAAAAATACCAATGCTCTATTCTAACCAAACTTTTGTTGGGAAAAGTGTCTGTTTTAGCCCGTGATGAACCAAATCTAACGACTCGTACGTTTTCGAGGAAAACAACCTCCGCAAATTATAGTTACGATGGCATTTACCTCCCTTGGATAAGGACGAACAAAATTCTCGTCTGCAACTAAAGACGCTGTCACTTCAGAACCGCAGGCACGAAGAAAGGTTCGAAAGGATTTCCCGATTGCATAACCGGAAACGAAAGGGATCATTAGGAACCAAGTTTCGTTGGTCTATCTAATGTTATCTAATAATAGACATCGTACTGATACTTAAGCTTAATCATTGATGATGAGATGGTGATCAAGGTTTTATTGAAATACTAGTGGTTTTTGTACCCTGGCAAGCCAGGGTACACATGATGCTGTTTAAAATGTAGACAGAGAGAACTTTTGTCTGCGAGTTTCATTTGGACGATGATACCTCCCCATATCCCCCTTGATACCTCACCATATCCCCCCCCTGATATCTCCCCGTCCCCCCCCCATGTTGCCTCATCATACCCCCTTGATACCTCCCCGAACCCACTTGATACCTCCCCATACCCCCTTGATACCTTCCATACCCCCTTGGTTCCTACCTGTAACCTCCTTGATACTTCCCCATTGATCGTTTCGCAGGTATGGATGAAAGGAATCGACCATCACCATACCCCCTTATATATACCCGTATCCCCGTTATGCCTACCCATGCCCCTTTAAACCTACCCGTAGCCCCCTTTTACCTACACGTACCACCCCATCCCGATCCTTGGTAATAATAATAATAATAATAATAATAATAATAATAATAATAATAATAATGAATATAGAATAATACAAATAGAAATCATAAAAAACACCAAGGTTTTAAAAGAAAATTTGATATATTATAATTGTTATTATAATAATAATAATTATTATTATTATTATTATTAGTTTATAAGTAATAATAATAATAATAATAATAATAATAATAATAATAATAATAATAATAATAATATTGAATATAGAATAATACAAATATAAATCATAAAAAACACCAAGGTTTTAAAATAAAATTTGATATAAGATATAATAATAATAATAATAATAATAATAATAATAATAATAATAATAATAATAATAATAATAATAATTTATTATTATTATTAGTTTATAAATAATAATAATAATAATAATAATAATAATAATAATAATAATAATAATAATAATAATAATAATAATAATAATAATAATAATAAATTAAAGGTAAAAAGCCTAAATTAAAAAGAAAAATATCCATATTTTAGTGTACTAAAAAAAAAAAGGGGGGGGGTGAGATTTGAACTTGGGTCGCCCTGCACGGTAGCCGAATGGTTTGACTAACTAAGCTACCAAGGATTCCTAGAAAGAACATCAATTTTTTGGTCTATATGGGAAAACATGCTGAAACCTCAAATTGATTTTTTATGGAAGCGCGCGGAATGAGGCTATTACAGTTTGTGGACATTTTGTTTATTTATTTATCTCAGAAACGGTTAAACGTTCGGTAAGGAAATGTCAGCTATAACGATTTGGCTGGTTTTGAGCACACAGCAGGCCGATCAGCAGCGCTCAGCACCTGCCCAGATCAGCGTCCATAGGGGACAAACTTTATAGTAGATGCGAAGAAGGACTTCCGGCTAAGCAATTTATATATATAGATATGCAGACAAATGGTACCTAAGGTATTCTCAATAAATAAACACCACAGCTGTTCTAGTGATTGAACTGTTAACATGACATTCTTACTGGTTGTCAATTATATTGAACTGTTTGAATCAAGCACATGCACAAGTACACAAAAGGCTTTGTCTATGCACATTGGCGACACATAACTCATCCGCAGCTGCTACGCGCTAAAAGCACCTCATTCAATTCCATCAGGTAATTTAAGCAAACAATTTGCAGCTGTCACCTACCTGTACATGTTGGAACTCTCTGCAGACAGTTCAGGTACCAGCAGACCAACGTACGTGCACAAACTGTTATTGGTGACCTCTGTGATAACGTCAACCTGCCGTCGCTCAGTCGCGGTTTTGAGCATGGCCAGGTCGCCACCTGATCGTAGACAATGCAAGCGAGCTTCTAGCCAAGTAGGCAGTTTCCTTTCACTGTCTTCAGCGTGATAACTGACGCACTTCTCCTGCAAATAATATTGAAATAACGATTTCACTTTAGTGGTAATTTTCATTTTAGTGGTAATTTTATTTATTTATATATATATATTTTTTAATGATTGCAATTCCATTTTAAATTGTTGCATTTGATTTTATGTTTGCATGTCCCTGCTTGAGAACAGAAAGTGGTCTGAATAGCCGCAGTGATAACAAGACTGGACAACAATCCCAAAAATGACAAGAAGTGAACGACCACTATTTTGGGGGATGTTTGACAGTGATAATTGAGGTCTTGAAAATGTGCTGGTTATGCATCTCAACATAATTAAACCTCCCTGAGACGTTTAATAAGGATAGGAGTCAAAAGCCCTCTCATTTACCTTCAAATCTATGGCTCCCTTGCAGGGAGGACTGCTCATTGGACAGTTTCCTGTCTCGTCTTCCCCGACCTCGCATTCCACTCGAAGATTGCAGTGCAGATGTTGCCTGAACAGACTGTAGTTGCGAGAACAGTCAAACAGGCCACTAGACAACTTGACAGGAGTGGTGTCTTCGGGGTGAAAAGAAAACACAAGCTGGAAACCTACATGAGTACCTGTTTGGGCATCGTCAGAGATGAACTCCAAGTACAAAGACGCGTGATACACATTTGCAGCTATAATCTGCTTTCCGCATTTCCGCCATACTTTCTTGCGCTCACTGTTGGTGCCAACGTAAAAGTCTAGGTAATCAAAACACCCCATCTTGGATCCCGGACCTATCAATTCTGAATTATATAGAAGGCTACCTTCTTGTAAGTCAAAGTAAGGAAAACTCACCATCACACTATGATTACTAGGAAGAAGCAACGAGTATGAGACATTCAACGATACAGCGTAATTCATCTTTTCTTCAAATCCTGGTAGACTGATGTCGCCTCCTTTGCCGAAAGAATTGACAAGGAATTTGTCTCTGAGATTTTCTACTGTTCCAGAAAATTCAATGGTAAATTTGCCAGTCATTGAAAATCGTTTCGATTTTTTAAAAGGTCCCTTCAGTTGGATGAGCATATAATTGGCTGGCTGGAGGAGCAACATGGATTGGTGGGGTACTAAGTGGGTATGCTGCTTTGAGTTCCACACGTCGAGACAGTATGGGCAGAGATAAGTTCCAGTACAATAATCCTCTACTCCATACTTCGTGCGCCTTCCGACAGAGGTGAAAGATTGACTGTCGGTAATCATGTGCCAGTCGTCGCCTTCAGCACAGCACTTGTGGATGAAGGCTTTGAGGAACAGGCCATTAGGGACAGTAATGTCAAAGTAGCAGGACTCAAAATTGCCCTTGTAAGTGCCGGAGTTGAGCAAGCCTCTCACTATGCCGGCAGTGGCGTTGATGTGGATGATGCGGCTGGGTGAGCAGTCGTTGATGTCGATGCTAAACTCTATCATAGCGCTAGTGTCCTTTTCAACTATAACGACACAGTAGAAAGTTCCATCATGGAAGTTTAACCCTTGAGGACACACGATCCAACACACACACCCACCCACCCACACACACACCCACACACACGCACACACACACAAACCCCCTCCAATCTCCCGTAGGGGTGGCGGAGGGTTTCTGTATAAATAGTATTCCCACTTTCTGAAAATGTAGTGCTTTATATTCCCACTGTCTTTCTCCTTTGTTCTTTCTAATTCCTACCCTGTTCTATCATTGTAATGTACTATCTTCTCCATAAGACCAGTCACCCTGCCAGCCGTTGCCAGGAAATAGAAAACGGTCTTACCAAGAACAACAGCAAAAGGCGTTCCAAACCGTGACGCGTCTGACAAGTGTTAAACAGCCCAAGATCTCCACGATCCAAAGCAAGTCTGGCATATGCTTTACGGAAGAACAAGAAGTCTTGGATAGATGGACAGAGTACTGCTCTGACCTCTACAACCACTCACCAAACGGAGACCCATCAGTTCTAGCATGTCCCCAGAACAGAGAAGAGGAAGAAACCCTCCCAATTCTCCAAGAAGTTGAGGCAGCAGTGCAATCACTAAAGAAGGGGAAGTCAGCGGGAGTGGACAACATACCCGCGGAATTGATGCAAGCCGGAGGGGAAGCGATGATTGATGCACTCACCATTATCTGTAACAAGATCTGGCAGAGTGGGGAGTGGCCTACACCATGGACCCAGTCGCTTGTCATCCTATCTTCCAAAAAAGGGTAACCTTCAGGAATGTGAAAAGTACCGCACCATTAGCCTCATCAACCATCCCAGTAAGGTCCTCCTGAAAATAATACTCAACAGGTCGAAATCCCAAGCTGAACAGATCATAGCTGAAGAACAAGCAGGATTCACGTCAGGGCAAAGTACCACTGAACAGATTTTCAACCTCAGAATAATCTGCGAGAAATACCTACAACACCAACAACATCTATATCAAGTGTTTGTGGACTTCAAGAGACAGTTTGACCGAGCCTGGCATGCAGCTCTGTGGGCAACCATGAGAGTGTACAACATCAGCCCTCAAATTATTGAAGTCATCAAAAGCCTGTATGGCAAGGCTACCAGTGCAGTCCTCCACAACAGCGCCATCGGGAACTGGTTCAGAACAACAATCGGTGTGCGTCAAAGATGCCTACTCTCTCCAACACTCTTTAACACCTTCCTAGAGCGCATTATGTCAGATGCCCTTGCAGATCACGAAGGCACAGTCAGCATAGGATATTTCGTAGAGCCAACTCCAACACCCGTTTTGCAGATGACATTGATGGATTGGCTGGGGAAGAACAAGAACTTGAACAGTTGTTACAGGGGCTTGACACCACTTCTAGAGCCAATAAAATGGAAAAAAGTGCAGAGAAGACTAAAATGATGACCAACTACATCAAAGGCCTCAACATGGACATCAAAGTTCAAGGCCAATCCTTCACCACAGTGCATAGCTTCAAATATCTAGGAGCCATTGTATCAGCCAATGGGTCTCGACAGGACGTCCTCTCCAGCATCGCACAAACCACTGCTGCCCTGACAAGGTTGAAGCCCATTTGGAAAGACAGGACCTCCCTTGTTATTTTAATCTTCCTATACGATTGCGAGAAATGGACCCTTACAGCAGATCTACAATGAAGAATACAAGGCATGGAGATAAGGTGCTACATAAGACTTCTGGGCATTTTTTATACCCAGCACATCACCAACAACGAAGTCCTACAGACCATCACACAATCCATTGGACAGCACGATGACATTCTCACAGTAGTGAAGAAATGGAAACTCCGATGGTATGGCCACGTCGCAAGATCATCAGACCTTGCTGAGGCCAACCTACAAGGCACAGTGCAAGGAGTCAGAAGAAGAGGGAGACAGAAAAAGAGGTGGGAGGACAAAAATCGAGAATGGACTGGTCTGACACTGAACGAAGCCATGAGGGTTGCTGAGAACAGAAAAAGATGGAGTACGCTGGTTAAACGATCATCTTTGGTGCCCCTACGATCTTTGAGTTACGGATAGGATAGGATAGGATAGGATAGGATAGGATAGGATAGACCTTTCTCTTTTCTTGAAAACGTTTCCAGGGATCTTCAATGCCAATTGTTCCAATCCGGAAGGGTGCGGGTTCAATCTCCGCCGAAGAGGAACTTCCTATCCTATCCTATTCCGTAACTCGGAGGTCGTAGGGGCATCACAGATTTTGACATTTTATAATGATGTTCATATTCTAGTTTGTTTTTGTAAACGGCGGTCGATAAATTAGAGTACAGCCTTAGCATCCCCTGCACGGGATGCTTTTATTGTAAAGTAACCGGCTGATGGAGCGCCTTCAGTGTTACCATTACGGTTGTTTCAGCAAGTTTTTTTTTATTTTTTAAATACGGATGAGGGGGTGAGTCCTCTTTCAGCCAAGTTGTGGTCCTGATTCGGTTCTTTGCAGTCCGCTGGATCCTGTAAACAATGAGTAACTAACTATCACACACACACCCACACACCCACACACACCCACACACACATATGGTGGATTCTCTCTCTCTCTCTCTCTCTCTCTCTCTCTCTCTCTCTCTCTCTCTCTCTCTCTCTCTCTTTTTCTGTGTGTGTTTGTGTATAATGTATTGTCACACCGTACTCAGTCATCACACTGGTCTGGTTCCCATGTACTGAACATGAACACTCGCACGCTCTATATAACGTTTATATTTTCTAAACAAATAGCTACTCATTCATAAGCACTGTTTCTCAGAGTTGTGCACGATGATGTTTTTCTTAAAGTAATCTGACGTATAAATAAAGACATAAAATAAATGGTGTCGATGTGATAACGAAAGGCTGGCGTACACCAGATATCATATCAATTCTTCCACCCTTATTCGGAGAAAATTGCGCGGACAGACACACAGACGGAAAGGGTGACCAATCAAAAATCATACATTCCATAAGTAGCGGCGATCTAATAATAAATTCAGGAATATTCCTGAATTGAACATTTAAATAATCTGACTTTACTTTTTAAAGTTTTGAACAGACACAATGCTTTGATAAGCATGGCTACGCACTTGCTTCTTGCACAAACTACTCAAAAGAAAATGAAGTGCCAGCAGAGTCACGCGACAACAGGCATCCCAATCAACTGGTCACCAGTGGTTTCCATGCCACCCAGCGTAGCTGAGACTAGAGAGGCAAACGCAGGCCTCGGCTGTCCTCAGCTACGCAGTGTGTTTCAACTGTTCAATTTAGGCTTAGCTACATAGGGTTCATTTTACAGTGATATGTCAGTTTATCCGTTCAGCGCTCTGCCTGGCCTAGTCCAAAATCAATAAACAAATTTCAACAGGGTGAAGAAGCTCTTGGTTTGTACCTCGGAGAAACAGCTTTTTGCATACCGAAGAGCGATCCATATAAGCTTATTGATGGATTTGCCAACAGGATTGGGAATGAACCAAACTTTCCTGAAAGACAACTGAAGGCCTAAATTATTTAAAAGAAAAAAGTACATCTATCTATCTATCTATCTATCTATCTATCTATCTATCTATCTATCTATCTATCTATCTATCTATCTATCTATCTATCTATCTATCTATCTATCTATCTATCTATCTATCTATCTATCTATCTATCTATCTATCTATCTATCTATCTATCTATCTATCTATCTATCTATCTATCTATCTATCTATCTATCTATCTATCTATCTATCTATCTATCTATCTATCTATCTATCTATCTATCTATCTATCTATCTATCTATCTATCTATCTATCTATCTATCTATCTATCTATCTATCTATCTATCTATCTATCTATCTATCTATCTATCTATCTATCTATCTATCTATCTATCTATCTATCTATCTATCTATCTATCTATCTATCTATGTGTGTGCGTTTGTGTATGTGTGTTTAATGTGTGTTTGTGTGTGTGTGTTCCGTTACGTTGAAACTAGCAAGTGGTCAGTTTCTTCCCTAAACGTTAGGTAAATGAAGTAGTTAAGGGTTCGAGTTACCATAAGATAGAGATGCATAATTTACTGTAAACCGAACTCTAATTCTTGTATTGATAGACCGACCGACCGACAGATAGCTAGACAAACAGACAGATAGCTAGACAAACAGACAGATAGCTAGACAAACAGACACACAGATCCTTTGTCCACTGTCCTCAGTCGCCCAGGTGTGTCCTGTGTGGTCTGGGCGTCAGACGATGCGTTTATGGTAGCAAGTGGGAGCTGGAGTTACATCCTGTATCGACCAGCGCCTTGAGCAGCTCTACAGCGGGCAAAGCGCTATATCAAAACGATTAAATAAATAAATACATTTAATCACACATCGTCCAAATGTTCAGAGATCGAGGGCCGTGATCAGCCCTGGCCACGGTTTTGAGAAAATCGTAATATGGAATACCACACATAGTCATTTCGCTCTCTGAGAGCTGTGAGGACCCTCTCAACCTACGTACGTGGTGCCAAAGCATCACGTGTTATTATTAAAGGATGCGTTCCTTGGACAACAGATTCAAAGGACTCGTACAGTGAAAAAAAAATACCCTAGCGTCTTAAAATTCAGTTAAGGTAACTGCAAATAATATTTCACGAAAGGTACATAGAAATATTGGTTTGATCACAAAAGAAATGAAATGTCGTTTACTTGTGGCTATTCCTAACATGGACAAAATGAGAGTGGGATAGACCGTCCACAATGTGAACAGGAT
>CM072527.1:17103349-17115849 GCA_036898135.1 Oncomelania hupensis | reverse complement strand
TAATTTCAAGGAATTTTACCAAACCATCTCACTATCTCCTATCCTCCTTACACCATTCTGTGGAGTTTCATTCACCACCTAACCGGCTACGCGATGTTAAAGTTGAAACAGAACTACATTAACCATACTCCACTTCTTTCCTCTAACTTTGATTAATGATCGCCTCACTACCTATCTTATCACTTTCAAACACACACCTACCCTCAAAACTACTATTTCTAAATTACTAATATTGCATCTATACTTGTGATCACTTTCACATCTCTTCATATTTAACAATGTATTACACAAATAGCTCCATATTGCTAAATAATCAAACCTTATCAATGTCTTCATTTATATTCATGCTTCACAAATTTCCTTTATAACCCACTCCCATAATCAACAACCATATTTCTTATTTTACTTTTTATTTCCTGTTTCTTGTTTTAATTTTAAAAAATCCAAAACAATTTCTGACATTTCCACCTCCGCTTTTAATCATCTATCTCAACAATTCATTAATCTTCCGCCTCCTTAAGGTATAAATAAGCTCGGCGCTAATTACGTTTTCGTTTTGATAACCTCTTATTATCAACACTAATACAGACTTCTTTGTATCAAAGCTAAGCCTTTCCAGCAACTGTAATATGCTTCTCAAATTTGTTGAAACGTTACATCAATTCCAACAACTGTGGTATAAATTTTTAACATTGTATTGAAACCCTAATTTGGACTGTGTCATACTACCTTAAGCTTGCAAGGTAAAGTGATGACTGTCTTTCTGGCGTGCTTTCCTCCTTTCCATCTTCAGCTTTAAGAGTCAAAGCTAGCAACATGCTTAACTCACGGGTTGAATCGATATGTTGACGCGTAGTGTCAGAACGTTGTGGGATGGGCTACACGAAGACCGCGGCTGATCTCTACCACGGGATGCAAAGAGTACCAGGGCTAACAGGCTGGGTGGATTTTGGGAAGACGAAAGGTCTGGAATGTTGGAATCTGGCTTTCGTCTTCTCTTACGTCACTACGCCCTGCACTATCTTCAACAAGAAGAAGAAGAAGAAGAAGAAGAAGAAGAAGAAGAAGAAGAAGAAGAAGAAGAAGAAGAAGAAGAAGAAGAAGAAGAAGAAGAAAAAGAGGAAGATGATGATGATGATGATGATGATGATGATGATGATGATGATGATGATGATGATGATTATGATGATGATGATGATGATGATGATGATGATGATGATGATGATGATGATGATGATGATGATGATGATGATAATTAAAAAAGGGGAAAGTGGAGAAAGAAGAAGGAGAAGATGGCCAACCACAGAAATATGCGACAATAGAGGACATGCGAACTAATGTAAAACGCACTGGTTCAGCCGATGTGATGTGATGTGGTGTGATGTGATGTGGTGTGAAGCACGTGATGTGTGTGATGTGATGTGTGATATGTGTGTGATGAGGTGTAGTGTGATGTGATGTGGTATGATGTGAAGTGTGTGATGTGTGGGATGTGATGTGTGTTGTGCGTGATGTGTATGATGTGATGTAATGTGTGTGATGTGAAGTATGTGATGTGCGGGATGTGATGTGCGGGATGTGATGTGTGTGATGTGACGTGTAATGTGATGTGACGTGTGTGATTTGATACGACATTTTGTAAATGTGTGATTTGTGGCCCCTGTACTGTTCTATGCATGCCATGTACTAGGACGAAAAATACACGAAGAAATAGACTTCAGACTTCAGACCTCAGAACTTTATTTTAAAAGGTTAAGACTTTAGGCATAAGTCTATTCTTAAAATCAGACCTTTTGTAATAAGATAACATCAAAATATACTATACCATAAAAAAAAACAACAACACGTTTATTACAATAAATAAAAAAATAAAAAAGCACAACCTCCATTACTGCAACAACTATATATACCACCACTGCTACTATAATAAACGGCTAGAAACATTAAAAGCAAATCTTATTAGGAGACAATAACAATGAAACAATCTTAAGAGATTCAATCAGTTAAAAGCAAAGTACAAAACAACAAAAATTTTACATATATAGGAAACAAATTAATCAATATGAAGCAATACATTTGATTTTTACATGCACATTTATGATACACATTATAACATGAATTTTACATTTGCAATTATGATACAGTTTATGTTACAAAATAACAATTAAAAGAAATAACACTTAATATATAAGTTATAAAAATTAAGGCTGTAACATAATTACCAACTTAGCAGTAATAATATTGGTTTTATTTTAGGATAGGAGGATAGGATTATTTTATCTGATTGAATAAATGGTAAATGGTAAGAAGTAGGAGAATGGGAGGCAGAGGAAACGGGGGTTATGGGATGAGAGACTAAATAAATGGAAGATCCATGAACATGAAAGAAAGAATGAAAAGAAAGAAACGTCACAAAAGGACAGAAAGAACAGAAAGACAACAGAGAAAAGAAAGAAATACATTTCAAAAAGAATTTCAGAGAACGAAAAGGAACAGAAGAATCCGCCCATGGAACCTTGGAGATACCAGGACAACTTGAGTTGGTCAGAATTCAAGCTTATCTCAGTATCATCAAGTGTTTATGGACCTCTACAGATTCATGAACTCTCTGTCTGTCTGTCTGTCTGTCTGTCTCTCTCTCTCATGGATTCTTCAATAATAACTCTACTCTCTCTCTCATGGATTCTTCAATAATAACTCTCTCTCTCTCTCTCTCTCTCTCTCTCTCTCTCTCTCTCTCTCTCTCTCTCTCTCTCTCTCTCTCCCCTCATCCCTTTCCCCTTGTCGAAGCTGTCAAACTATTTAATTGTTTTTTCAAGGTTCACAGAATCAAGTGCTAGTGTTAATGTGCAGTGAAAGTGTGTATTTGTGCGTGTGTGTGTGTGCGTGCGTAGGTGTGTGTGTGTCGGGTGTGTGTGTGTATGTGTGTGTGTGTGTGTGTGTGAATCAAGTCAATCTTTCGTTTATTGTCTATTCATACATGTAGGTGATATTAGACAATTAAAATTAAAGTTTTAAAACAATATTTAAAAACAAAATGTCAATCAGTTTATAAAAGTCTACCCACAGGAGATCGTGTGCTTGTGTTTGCACTATAACATGGTATGGTTTAAAGGAAGTATTTTATTTCGCATTTCATTTTAGATGGTATCGCATGCAGTTTTTTTTTTTAAATCTTTTAGTAAATCTGCGTGGTTATAATGGCGATTGTTATGACTGATATTATGCTGTGTTTTTTTTTTTCAAGCCTGTACTTTGGTTATATATCGATTGCCGCGGTTTGAGTCTAGTATAGTATAGCATCCATTATTATTATTATTATTATTATTATTATTATTATTATTATTATTATTATTATTTTTATTATTATTATTATTATTATTGTATTTTCGGGTGTCTATTAATCACAAGAAATAGTTCAATAATGTAAAGGGAAACAACCGCTGTCATATTCTGAACAAGCTTTGTCAGCATTTGTTACTTCCCTTCAATAAAATGTTCCTTTTGGGTGCTAGTATAGTATAGTATAGTATAGTATAGTATATTGATTGATTGATTGATTGTTGCTTTAGGTCCAGCGGACTCTTCCGAGCCAAATCAGGACCGGACAACCCCCGATCCGCATAAAAGATCTGCTGAAACAACCCTAGTGGGAAAATTGAATGCCCTCCACCGGCCAGTCACTTTACAATAAAGACATCCCACGCAGGGGACGGCTGAGGCTTTACCCCAACTACTCGAACCCCCGGTTACAAAAACAAAATAGAATACAAACATCATTATAAATTATCAACAAAACATATACATATAAAATGCCTACATTGCTAAATAATAACATCATAGGAAGCCCTAGTGACCACCCGGCAGAAAGCGTCCAACACTCCCAAGCTGATCCAACAGACCCCATACACAAACAAGGAGTCTTGTCCAGGAAGAGTTTTCAAGAAAAAAGGTAGGTCATTGATCTAGCGAAGAAGAAGATAGTATAGCAGAGTGATAGGACAGAGCAGGAATGGGAAAGAGTAAATGAGGAAGACAGCGACAGTGGGAATTTAAAGCACTAAATTTCCAGAAAGTGGGGATACTATTTATACTGAAACCCCCGGCACCCCAACGGGGGGAACTGTTGCCGCAGTGAAGTTGTCATGCCTACAAAGTCAAGACAGGTTTTCAACTGGGGCTTTCACTTTTCCCTTTATAGGTTAGAACAATCTACAGTGGCAAGATTGCTCATGACCCCAAGGGGTTAGTATAGTATAGTATAGTATAGTATAGTATAGTATAGTATAGTATAGTATAGTATAGTATAGTATAGTATAGTATAGTATAGTATAGTATAGTATAGTATAGTATAGTATAGTATAATAGTACCCAGTACTAGACTATAATTATATAGTGTCATATTACGTAAACATTTAGTACATCATCAAACACAATGACTGTAACGCATGGATTTGCGTGAAATTAAATATTTATATACGTATCTGTAAATAAACTAATGAGATGAATGTGTGCGCGTGTTTATCTGATTTTCAGTTTAAGGATGCATGTTCTGTCTCTGTTTACTCTAGATTAATCAAAGAGCCTATATTATTACATCACGCATTTCTTATACATTAATACAAATATAAAGTTGCAACAAATAATCAGTGGCTTATAAGGAGCTCTCTCTCTCTCTCTCTCTCTCTCTCTCTCTCTCTCTCTCTCTCTCTCTCTCTCTCTCTCTCTCTCTCTCTCTCTCTCTCTCTATCTCTCTCTCTCTCTCTCTCTTTCTCTCTCTCTCTCTCTCTCTCTCTCTCTCTCTCTCTCTCTCTCTCTCTCTCTCTCTCTCTCTCTCTCTTGAGACGTCACTAATTGCCTCTACACCTTTTTAAAAATATTCACTGACATTAATGACACACTGAAAGTGCGTTCAAAATTCCTGGTTTCCCAACTTTAAGTAATTACGGTTTTACTCACTGTGCTCGTAGACATTCACTAGACGTGGTATACTCAGCCGACGCTATGACTAAATGGCTACCTTAGGGGAACACTATAGGTGATCCCGTAGCTCACGTAACACTTTCTTCGCCTACCGTTGCCGCACGTCTGCACCAGTGATGGTTGGACGATGGAAGATAGCTGGCGATGACGAGAACCACATCCGGTTTTGTAGACGGACGTCACAGGTTCATCTCCACCAGCCACATACCAGGAAGGTTTCTACTATGCTTAAAGAGTCTATATGCGTCTCTGACACATTATTACATTGCAGAGTGCTTGAAGATCATTTCCTTTCGTAGAGTATCTTCCTCACTGATACAGTCACTATTGTCACAATTCTTATGACAATACCTAAAGCCACTTCAAACACCGTACACACACTGTGTAGCCTACATCACAATTAGCTATGAGCCAAACTTTATAGGCCTACTCACAGCTCACTTATCAATTTATAACAGATTTACTACACATTCATTCATCATTGGCATAAATTATACAACTGAATTACATTTCTATTTCAACCCATATCTCTACATATGAATGAATACAACATGGCATCATAATTATAAACTATATCACCATTATGGTATGGCCACGTCACCAGATCATCAGGCCTTGCAAAGACTATTCTGCAAGGCACAGTGCAAGGAGGTAGAAGAAGAGGGAGACCGAAAAAGAGGTTTGATGACAACATTCGAGAATGGACTGGTTTGACACTGAGCGAAGCCATCAGGACTGCTGAGGACAGAGAAAGATGGAGTATGCTGGTTAAACGATAATCTGTGGTGCCCCTACGACCTCCGGGTTACGGGACATGATAGGATAGGATAGGATCACCATATAATAATTACATGAACAAATACGGTATTTACACCATTTACCGTATTTCCCTCAAACAATGAATTCTTCTGCAACCCAATCACAAAACCTATAAAAAACAATACTTTCAATTTTCTTCAGAATGGCTTTACAGCTTATTATAAATACTGATAATAATAAATACAATAATAAATAAGATACAGATAATAAATAAGATACAGCTAACATCCTTCGCTAGATTATTCCGTAGAAAAATCCCGATTTTTTGGAACTTCAACGAGCACATCATCCTCCTTCAACTAGTATGTAATCTCTTAATAAATTCCACTCACTCTAATAATTAATTTTAGACATGCGCATTCCTCACTTACGCAAGTGACGTCATAACGTCTATTCATATAAACATATATGAATTGCGTTTGTTACAATGACGATATTTCAGTCTTCCTGTATTTCAGGTATGATTTCTGCCAATCGTCGGCAAAGACTAGAAAGAAGCCACAATTTTTTTTTTTTACATACACTTATGAGAAAACTTTTTACACTATAAAAAAAATCAGGGTAACAGAAAATGACATAAGACTCATTATTTGAACACGTTCGTCTTCGGCTTACCAGACTGTGAAGCGGCTGACAAGTGTTAAACAGCCCAAGGTTTCCACGATCCAAAGCAAGTCTGGCACTATGCCTTCCAGAAGAACAAGAAGTCTTGGACAGATAGAGAGAGTACTACTCTGACCCATCAGTTCTAGCATGTCCAGAGAACAGAGAAGAAGAAGAAATCCTCCAGTTCTCCTAGAAGAAGCTGAGGCAGCAGTGCAATCGCTGAAGAAAGGGAAGTCATCGGGAGTGGACAATTTACCCGTGGACCTGCTTCAAGCAGGAGGAGAAGCGAGGATTGACGCACTCACCACTATCTGTAACAAGATCTGGCAGAGTGTGGAGTGGCCTACACAATGGATCCAGTCGCTTGTCATCACTCTTCCAAAAAATGTAACCTTCAGGAGTGTAAAAATTACCGCACCATCAGCCTCATCAGCCATCCGAGCAAGGTCCTTCTGAAAATAATACTCAACAGGTTGAAACCCCAAGCTCAGCCAATCATAGCTGAAGAACAAGCAGGATTGAGGGCAGCGCGAAGTACCACTGAACAGATTTTCAACTTCAGAATAATCTGCAAAAAATACCTACAGCACCAACAATATATATATCATATGTTCGTAGACTTCAAGAAGGCGTTTGACGGAGTCTGGCATGCAGCTCTGTGGGCAACGATGAGAGTGTACAACGTCAGCCCTAAAATTATTAAAGTTATAAAAAGCCCGCATGACAAGGCTACCTGTACAGTCCTCCATAACAGCGCCATCGGAAACTTGTTGAGATCAACAATCGGTGTGCGTCATTGAAGCCTACTCTCTCCAAAACTATTCAACATCTTTCTAGAGCGCATCATGTCAGATACCCTGGCATAGTCAGCATAGGGCCCCTATTAGGGGGTAGAGCAATCACCAACCTTCGTTTTGCGGATGACATTGATGGATTGTATGGAGAGGAACAAGAACTTGAACAGCTGGTACAGAGGCTTGACACCACCTCCAGTGCTTATGGAATGGAAATAAGTGCAGAGAAGACCAAAATGATGACCAACAGCACCAATGGCATCTACACGGACATCAAAGTCCAAGGCCAATCCCTCATCACAATGAATAGCTTCAAATATTTAGGAGCCATTGTATCAGACAATGGGTCCCGACAGGATGTGCTCTCCAGGATCGCTCAAACAGCTCTGCCCTGGCAATGTTGAAGCCCATGTGGAAAGACAGGACCATCAGGTAAGACTGCTGCGCTCCCTTCTCATCTCCATCTTCCTATATGCTTGCGAAACATGGACCTTCACAGCAGATCTACAACGAAGAATGCAAAGCATGGAAATGGGGTGCTACAGAAGACTTCTGGGCATTTCCTATACCCAGCACATCACCAACGACGAAGTCCGACAGACCATCACACAAGCCATTGGAAAACACGATGACCTGCTCACAGTGGTGAAGAAACAGAAACTCCGATGGTATGGCCACGTCACCAGATCAACAGGCCTTGCAAAGACCATCCTGCAAGGTAGAAGAAGAGGGAGACCGAAAAAGAGGTGGGAGGACAACATTCGAGAATGGACTGGTTTGACACTGAGCGAAGCCATCAGGGTTACTGGGCACAGAAAAAGATGGAGTGCGCTGTTTAAACGATCATCTGTGATGCCCCTACGACCTCCGAGTTACGGGATGGGATAGGATAGGAAGTTCCTCTTCTGCGGGGATTGAACCCGCACCCTTCCGGATTGGAACAATTGGCATTAAAGATCCCTGCTTGCTGTTTTATAAGCCCTGCGCTTCAGGCTAATGCCTCCATTTATCAACCTCGCCAGCGGCAACTTCTTTTTCGGTCGTGATGAATGTAGAGATGAATATCACACAACACCAAACAAACAAATAGCCATGCAATTGCTTTCACCCGTCATCCTACATCCTTTTGCACCCGGCATGCCTCCATCATCATCGTCATCATCATCATCATCATCATCATCATCATCATCATCATCATCATCATCATCATCATCATCATCATCATCGTCGTCGTCGTCGTCGTCTTCATCGGAACTTTCCTTAATTGAGGTAAAAATGGGCATACATACACATGTATAGTCAGGATCGAAATCAGCTATCAAGAGCTGAACCTGCTGCATGTTTACGGACTGGCATGACGCATTGGGCCATATGCGGCATTAATAATAGTAATAATAAACATAATAATAATAATAATAAACATAATAATAATAATAATAAACATAATAATAATAATAATAATAATAATAATAATAATAATAATAATAATAATAATAATAATAATAATAATAATAATAAAGTAGTAGGCTTGTATAGCGTGGTACCCCCGCACAGGGCTGGGCTCACAGCTCTTAACATTTAGATAAGATAGTACACAGGTCAGAACAGACATATGAACAATAAAAACAAAGTATGGAAGCATTCACATCAACCATACTCGCAAAGGCATACAAGGGAACAACATAATAAACAATACACTTCACATGCATAATAAATATTAATGTCAAAATACAAATGGCATATTAGAAAATAATAAGATAATAAAATCTGAGAATTCACCATACAAATTTAAAAATGTAACAAAAAATGTGTTACATCTAACAATAATTAATTAATACAATGATCAGATAAAAAATGTGTAAGATCTAACAATAATTAATTAATACAATGATCAGATAAAAAAATGTGTTACATCTAACAATAATTAATTATTACAATGATCAGATAAAAAATGTGTTACATCTAACAATAATTAATTAATGCAATGATCAGATAAAAAAACGGGTTACATCTAACAATAATTAATTAATACAATGATCAGATTTTAAAAAAAAAGGTTTTACATCTAACAATAATTAATTAATACAATGATCAGATTAAAAAAATGTGTTACATCTAACAATAATTTATTAATACAATGATCAGATAAAAAAAAAGACGAGACCCGCCTCATTCCTGTTGCAGAAATAAATCTTCTGTATGTTCTTCTCCTCCTCATCCTCCTTCTTATATTATTAAATTAGTTGTATTTATTACATTAAAATATGTGGTCTTCTTCTTGCTGTTGCTCGTCTTCTTTTCGTCTTCCTCCTTGTTACATTATTATTTTATCAGATGTATTCATTACACAAAAAACATATAGTCTATAGCGTTTATTCATTCTTTCACATATTTTGTTTCGCAAGACATTGCCCAACAGTCTGGAGCCGTCAACTTTATTCTTCAGGTGATTGCAATCAACCCAAATATTCGCCTTTAATGTGCTTCCTGTAACGTGGGGTTTATGGGTTGCTGGGCTCTGCACAATGGAATGCTGTAACCCTCATGCTTTATTCTATGGGAACTGCTAGTTAGTCACCCGATGAATTACTTTAATAAATTTATTTGTTTAGCTCGGTCTGTGTTAAGGCTGGGATACAGAGATAGATAGAAAAATGGTAAAAGATCACTGTCACACTAGCTTTCACACGGCTATGAATCATATGTAGTCCAGCCACTTGATAACAGTTAAAATCACACATTTATTTCTTCTATTCTATACAAGATCTTCGCTGTACTAATCTACCTTAAAATGTCATAAGTCACTGCAAATAATTCGATCGCTGATAGTCTATGCAGCTAATGTCTCATCCTAGGGCACTGGATACTAAAGTTCATGACGAGTGGACTACTGTGGTCCTGTTGTCTCAGTTTTTGTGCACTCTTGGCTCTGTACTTAACTTAGAGTCCAACGTGCTGTGCTGTGCTGTGGTCTGTTTCCTGACAACTGTGTTGTCTTCTTCTGGTTTCTTCCCTGTGGTTAGACTGGTGGGCTTTCCTCGCGCAATGCTGGGGATACCTCGGCAGCCAACTTATGCGTCGACGTGGTTTCGTCTGATGCTGTGTTGGGCGCACTACAGAACGCCTGATTGTCTGTAACACATGAGACGGAATTCTGCACAACTCTGAATAATTGGTGTGTGCAGAGCGTCTCACTGAAGATCGTAATAGCCCTCAGTGATTAGCTCCACATCTACATATATAAGCGACGAACATTCTGCTAAGTCCGTGGTCCACTGGAATCTCCACTTTAGTTTCCTATACATACATAAATATAAAACATGGCTACTTATACACATCAAGAATTAATAATACTATACACATTCATTTGTACAGCCACTGGTCTGCAGGCACACATATAAGTTAAACAACAGTGGTTCCGTACACAATTCAAGATGGCGTCGGCCGGTCGTCTTTTTGCCTCGTGGTCAGCTTTTCCACATGTTCAGGCAAAGTCGGCCTAACAATTCAATTCTATGCATAGCAAATTCCACAAACATAATTCAACAATAATATAATACATCACGATGAAACAGAAGCATGTTCATTTACCTTCTTGACAATGTCAGGCAGTGGCTACTTGAGTGAATTCGGATTTTCCCAAGTACTGCTTCCTAGTCTTTTCAGGAGAGATCTTACGGCTAGCTGTGTAGCTGTGTACTGCTCCTTGGTTCAAACACGACTGCCGGTCTAGCTCTACATTTGAATCAGCCGGACCTGGTTGAGTCCATTCTAAGCTGTGATCCCATTGGCGGATAATCGACTCGCCTAACGTAGCTACGATGATGTCATTGCCTGAGCTCCTACCGCTATCACTGCTGTGTGTAGCCGGCAGTATCATTGCTACGCTTGATTACTTCCATCGTCTGCTGCTGCCTAACATTAACATTCTATGATTCCGATGACTAAACAAGCAAAATATTAAAATAAGCAGGGTAAACTGGTCCGTTCGTCACACTTCCGCCCGTAGTTGTGTTGGATAGTGAGTGTGTGTGTGTGTGTGTGTGTGTGTGTGTGTACTTGTTTACGCGGCGTTATTTGAACAAACCACTGAAAATCTACATAATTTGTTTTGACAGACCTCCTTGTTTTTGTTTTGACGTCAAACCACTGATCCGTTAGGGCTAGGGCTGTGTTACGGTAAGGGTTAGGGTAATGGTTAGGGTTAGGTTTAGAGTTAGAACATTTAAAAGTACTTTAAAAGTGGACGTATTATGACCCATTGTCAAGACAACGTATGTGGCGTTTCAGCAAAGTCATAATAACACAGTGAAAACGAGTATTGGTGTGTGTGTATGTGTGTGTGTGTGAGAAGAGTTCCTTTAAATTGTGTGTAAAAGTAAGGTGAGAGAATGGGGGAAAGAGAGAGAAAGAGAGAGAAAGAGAGGGGGCACGGGGGAGAAAAAAGGGGGCGAGTGGCTTGGGGTGACCTGGTGGCTCAGTGGATAGGACGCTGGTTTCCAAGGACGAAGGTGGCGGGTTCCAACCCTGCGTGTGCCGAATGTACGTCACTGAGGTACCAGACTTTTTCAGGACACCGTGGGTTTCCTCCGGGTACTCCGGTTTCCTCCCTCCCTTCAATAATGGTATTGGATGCAGTTGTTCTAAATTTGAAAATAAACATTGATTTTTTTTTCGCCTTGTGTAATCGCGATTTCTTTAGATGGCCGCACTTTGAGTTCGATTGAAGAAAAAGCGCGTAACAGCATCCTGTAGTAGTAATAGTAATAGTAGTAGTAGTATCAGTAGTAGTAGTAGAAGTAGTAGTAGTATATTAATAATAGTAATAGTAGAAGTAGTAGCAGTAGTAATAGCAGTAGTAGTAATAGTAGCAGTAGTAGTAGAAGTAGTAATAGTAGCAGTAGTATAGTAGTAATAGTAGAAGTAGTATAAGTAGTAGTAGTAGTAGTAGAAATAGCAGTAGTAGAAGTAGTGGTAGTAGTAGAAATAGTAGAAGTAGTAAGAGAAAGAGAGAGAAATAGAGAGAGTTAGAGATGGGGGTGAGGGGTGGAAGAGGGTGTAAATGAGAGGGAGATATTGAGAGACAGCCAGGCTGAGTTTGACCAGATTGCCATCTTTGGGACAGGATTGTGTAATTATACTGCCACGCACGACTGAAGTGAGGACCGAAAAAAGTCGTGTCATCTTCTTTATTTCCTATTGGTGATTATACTGACACGACTAGACGTAAAAAGTCGTGCGGATGAAAAAAGACGTGCGGACAAACAGCACTTCTTTTTAGCGCGCGGAAGGGCCCGC